>SSSI01007690.1:0-16666 GCA_004796505.1 Oryzaephilus surinamensis | reverse complement strand
TGATATCATACGTTTTATAACGTAATCTTCAGTGTTTTTATTTTCAATTTCAATTCGTAAGATTTCCAGTAAGATTCAATATAAAAATATGATAAATATATTTAACGCTAACAGCTTTTTCCGGGGATTGAAGTTGATAGTAATTGAGAAAAATGTATTATTGTCATACGTTGTTTTACACTGTTAAAAACTCCCATATATACAATGATGTAATATTTGGTTAAATTCTTCTACCTGGCACAAAAGCAAGTTAATTACACATTTAATTAAACACACAAAAGAGCGAAATGTTCATTTTCGCAGTTATAGAAAACCGCTTTTTAACTATAATATACCTAGTAAACTGGTGTGTAAATTGCACAGCAATTTTATCAGTGTATATGTCGTAGCCACAATTCAAAATCCGCCACATTCCAAAGTGGCTAGCCACATTACAATGTGGCCGCAATAGCCACATTGTAAAATCTTTTGTTCCTTCTTTTATACAACAACCAAAATACTTCAACAGACTTCAACTGTACATATTCTCATTTTTTACGTATATTTGTTTTTTTTTTGTTATTGTTTAAAAGAAGGAACAGGTTTGTTATATTTTGTCACTTTGGAATGTGGCGAACTTGCAATGTGGCTACGACATATACATACACAATAAATCAGTATCTCATTTGAAAATGTAGGTTCGAACAATTACAGCCTTATATGATTGATTGGTATCTGGTATCTGCAGAGAGTCGCTAAAATATTGCTTTTAGCTATAAGTACATAAAAAATCAATTTCTTTAATGATATTTGCATGAAATGAAATTTAAGTTTTGAGTAAGTGCATATAGTTTTCGTCTGAAACATTTATTGAAATATGAATATTAATGGAATTGTATGTCTCTAATAAAATTCGAGGAGAATAACCCTGATAAAAACGGTTATTTTCTTGTAAAAAAGAAAAATAAAAAACAGTGGAGTGAAAAATGTGCTTTTTTAAAGAAAAAAATATGTACATAATTGGAGAAAATGTTTTCTACAATTAATCCGCTTACAACTAAAATGTTTTCGCACTTTTCCAACTTTTCATGTCATAAGTGTGACATGAAAAAGACTTTTATGTTTCGCATACAACTTTTAGTTGAGGACATTGTGTATATTTGTAACTTATCTAATATGGTACAAAAGAAAAAGCGACTTTCAATATGAATAGTATATTAAAATGTTTTCAGTTCGCAATACATCACAAGATATATAATGAATTCTTTATGAAATTCAATTTACTGTTCATTTTTATAAAATTTTCTATATTAATAACTAAAATAAACTCACTTTGTATAAAACATTTAAATTCCCGTCTATATTCATTAAAAAAATCTAATAAAAATCACGGACTGTGTGATAAAAAAAAATTACAAAATTGAATTCATTTGCGCTGATGGCTGTTAATTTTCAGGTCCGGTAATGGAAAAACTAATCCTGTTAATATTATAGTTTTTATCCGTTTAATTTAACTTTGGCCCTTCAGTAATAAAGCTATTAATAAAACAAACATAAACTAATTCTACAACGGTATTATTTAGCTTTTGTAAAACCGGACCTGAATTTAACACTTAATTTACAAATATAATTGTATGTAGTAGCATAAAGATTCAACTTGGTTCACATTACAGGAACATTTTCGTAAATGATCTCTTAAAAATTTTATTAAAATACACATACAATTATGCTTTTAATTAGTTTCTTTGAAAATCTAAACGAAAGAAATTTCCTATAGCAAAGGGCATCATATAAAATGTCAAATTGTCAACATTTTACGGTAATAATTTATTTATACATAATAGAGAACGTAGGTCTATGTGGTATATGCTAACTAATATTAAAATTGAAAATTAATAGGAAAAGTTTATTCGATTAAACTAATATATGAGCTTTGTATCGTTCAAGAAAGTTCTATTTAAATTAAAAAAAAAAAAACGGGTTGATATTTATTATTTTCTTTAAAGTAAAATAACGCGTTGTATTTATTATTTATTTCAGTGTGTCTTCTTATTTTGTAATAAAAACACATATTATAATATACATATCGGTGTTATTATTTAGATGTAGTAAAAATGTGATAATAAGAGTGTTTTTGACCCCTCTTCGATAACACTATAAATAAATTACTGGAAATAAAGAATTCCTAATTCCTAGGCAAAATTTTTATGCACATTTCTAAAATATAATCTACTGAAAAACCCTAATTAAGTAATTATCGAAAAATTTAGTTTTAAAAGTGCGCAAAACAATAAATATTATTCCAGATTCATACATTTTTATTAGGTTTTGTTTACTCTTAAAAAAAATCTACTTTCAAAGAACGTAAATAACCCTCAAACCGTTATTCTTCATCAAAATACACATAAACAAGTCCCACAATTAAATATTGCTTCTCAAAACCGAATATGATTAATCAAAATATTTAATTTAGATTTCAATGAAAACATCTTGTAGAAATATTAAAAACTCACCCTCAATTTTGTCTTCAATTCGTTCACTAAAAGACAAAGACCTCTTTTTCAAAGTGAATCTACCCATATCGTTAAAATTATAAATTACAATTGCCAAAATTTACACTTTACACAAAAATAAATACATATTAATTCACATAAAGTTTATTTATTTCAATTAGATAAAATTCTTATATTAAATACATGTTGCGAAAATATCACTTTGCCGCCAAAAAAATCGTAGATATAGCGCATTTGATATTGATACAACGTAAATCGCTCGGTTGGATCGAGAGCTTTGAGCTTTTAAGTGTAATAGCGTGTAACTGCAACTACCATTCCAAGTGTGACACAAGCTCTCAGGAGCACAGTTCAAAGTTGGCTATATGGTCCACTCCCACCATATCATCATCATCATCATAGCGGTCAGGATAAACGCGTGTTTCGTTTCATTTCCACTTCAACATACATATAACATAATAATGCACATGGGTTTGTTTTCGTTTGTTCTTTTTTAACCATTTACCATACCATCAACATATTATAAAGATTTATTATTAATTCCTCGACAATAGACACTCTGTTTTGATAACAGTCGACAGACCTTATCTATATGTTTTTAATTATTATTTCTTCTTCATTTACTCCATTCCAAGTATATATGTATATGTTTGTATGTATTTAAGTTTTGTGATTTGATATTATAATTTTTGGACGTCTAGTCTAGTGCATTGCCTTTTTCCATTATCTGTTTTGATAATATGTTGTTTTCTGTTGGGTTTTATGATTTTCGACAAACTAATTGTCCGTAATTTGAATAATTGTTTAAAATAAACACAATTAAGTAAGAGCGTGGCTTATCATTTCAGGTTCGGTTAATAATATGCATTTACTTAACAAAAATAAAACGAAATAAACTTATTCCATCAGTAAAATTAAATTTTAATTCTTTTACAATCAATTCGTTAATATACAATTCAATAGTAAGTATAAAGTTTTTTCTAAGTTTCTGATTTTAATTAAAAGGAAATTTTCTATATACTGCACATAATGACATAAAGGACTGTAATTTTGGAATTAGTTTAACATTTGGTGACAGTTCATCTGGTCACCGTTTATAATTTCTTGTAGTTTTCGTGCACCATCTCGTCACCCATCGAGATCATGTAAATTTCTTAGGACGTTTCTTAGGAATTTCTTAGGCATTAAATTGTATCACTTGCTTCTTATCGATTCGATATCACAGTGACAGTATGGTATGAAAAATGTCCTAAAACTTACATAAATACGAACTAAAATATATACATATATGGAGAGTTCCCATATAATTTTGTACTTGTAAAAAGTTCTTTAAAATAAAATTTATTACTTTTTATGCAAAATAGTTAAGAAAATCATTAACACAATGGGGTTATCTTCGAGTGACCAGTTGGCGTCTATCAGTTTAGTGGTTGGTGACAAGTTGGTGTGTTGAAATTTTTATAAAAACAAGTTATAAAGTGACGAGATGGCGTCTGTCCTAGTATTTATGTATTACATACATATATTGTTGGGCACCTGAACAATATTTAATCGATTTTCGTTTAGTAAACACTAATAGATTGTGACATTATATAATATATAATAGTATTAAAATAATACCACCCTTATTGATTATATTTATATATTATTAATTTTGCACATAATAAATACATTTCATAACAATTATACATGTTATTATACTAATAGGTATTAATTATTATACAATATACATATAATATTTCATATACCTACGAATTAATTTATTATTTATTTATATGTGTATTTACTCGTTAATTATTACAAAGCTTCAGAGCAAGAGAGAGATATTTATAGAAAACGTACAATACTTAGACAAGTTATACAAGATTGATCTAAAAATCCTGAATTTCTCTCTGCGAATATTAATCTATCAGCTTTGTATAATTGAACAATTATATTTATAGAACACCAAACTTATATTAGACAGACTAAACTTTTTGTTATAAAAAAAAAACCTGTATTTGTATAATTTGGAAATAAATTTTTGACGGAAAATTTTTATTTCTGAAATAATTTTCGAGCTTATTAAATAGATTCTTATAGAAAATAAAAATAAATTTTTGTATTTTAAAATTCCTTGTATGATTTTTTAATATGATTGTTTCGTTCTTTTGACGTGTATGAATTTTTTTAACAAAACTTTTTAATCCTTTAATATTTCAAAAATCACCTGAAGGCATTTCACTTGCAAAATTAGCAACTGAAAAAAAAACAACTCTAAGCAAAAAATATACAATTTAAATAAGTTCTGCTTGAAAAAATTCGTATTTTAGCGTCGATATAATTTTTTTATTTAATTTTTAATATACAACTTTGAAAATTATGCGTATTATTATTATATCGATTACATCAGCACATAATAAAGTTCAACATAAAATTGAAAGATTTTAAAAACTTTTTAATCACTATTATAATATTATGTATACATTTTTATGTACTATAAAAAGTTGTCTCGACAAAAAAAATTCTATACTGCATGTATGTAGGAATGATAACACTTAACGAATAAAATAGCATTTAAATTTTTATTGAATTTTGAAGATTTACGGCAGCCCATAAAAAAATGCAGTAAAATGAAGAGAAATAGATTTATATGTACGTATGTGTTGTATAATAAATATTAACAATTGTTAACGGTTAGTATTTTGGATAGATGAAGTTGAAACAAAAAGAATAATATTTTCGTTTCTTATTAAAAAAATCTATTCATATACGTAAACAACTTATGCTAATATTGGTTTACTTTACCAAGCAACCATTAGTGTAATTATCGCTTGTTTTTATTTTCGTGTCTTTAATTATTGTTGAAGCGCGGCTAACAATATACGCTTTTAACACAATTTTCAAGAATATACTTATATGTGTTTACGTAGATATAAAAACGATTTTTACGTTATAACTTGGACGTCCACGTTAAATTTTATAAACTAGTTAAATGTGGTTATTTTACCAAAATTTTTTAATCATTATTCATTAAATTCAATCCACATATAAAGTAATTTTACACTAAAATCATGTAAATTCATATCATGTTAATCAACAAGTTTTGTTACGAAATAAACCTATTTCACTTATTAAAAATGTTCATTGCACTATATGCAAATGCACTGATTTTTCATGTTTTTTATCGCATATTTACATAAATACAATTTTACATGCATATTAATTTTATGATTGATTTTATAGTTTACATTTAAAAATCAATATTGTTTAATTCAAAGTCTTCTTGTTATGAATTTTCCTAATTACATATTTTTTGTATGTTTTGAAAGGGATAAACATCATGAGTATTTTCTATTTTTTTAGAATTCACTATTATCATGTCGTTTAATTAATCCAAAGAACATTAATTATACTTTTTTTTCTATGTAAACGATTAAAAATGATTTATTTTATATTTCTAAAATAATTTAGCTCCAAGTTATTAAATATGATAATATCAACTAACCATTAATAATACTTAAACAAAATAAACTCTATATGGACTATAAATTTAATACCATTTAGAAATATTAAATTTATTTTATACAAGTGAATATCAATTAAATTTTTGTCAATATCTAATTAGTTTCCAAAAACATTAAGGTGGGATTATTTTCTACTATATATTTAAAGATGACAAATATTATCATATGATAAAGTAATTAGCTTTTATTAGCAATTAGTTGTTGGGTATAATGAAGATAATTTTTTCCAAACACAAATTTCAATATTTAACACAAATAAAGTCATTAAGAAGATGAATCAAATATAATTTAATATGATGCATTTATAATTTATATATTTGAAAAATTTATGTACATAAATAAAAATTATTTATAAAAGTTTATTAATTAATGTAGCTTTTTAACATTAGTGTATGTTTATAAATTAGTATTTTAATTAACTAATTTAATTGGTATTCCCTGTACTACTAAACACTAATCAACGATTTTATATGTAAACAGATTTCAGATGTGAAACTGATTTAAAATGGCACTAATATTGAATGCGAGTCATGTAAATGTAGTTTTCTTATCGTTTTCTTGTAAATCGTTGTCAATTATCATTAATCCATGGACTTTGATGTTTTTATTGCATTTTATATACCTGTTCTTCTTCGCATTTATAACAAGTATCCGTTGTGATAATAGAAAATAGATAATTTTCGTATTTGCATTGAATATTTATACAAATTTCAAACGTAAACAGAGACTCTGGCTTGGTTCTGCCAAAAATCTGTTATCGCTTACTTAATTCTATTAGATACTCACATTATATGTATATATGTATTGTATATTTTTAAAATAAAATATTTTGTATGGAAAATACAATAAAACGTTTTTCAGTCTAGGTAGAAATGAGTCACGATTTGCGAACATTGAATGTTTTCTGATTTATTTTAAATTTTAAATTATCAAGATGCAAGCATTCAATTGAAACTGTTTCTTTTATTTTTTTATTTAATAGTAATTTAAAATTTAAATTAACACACAAACGAGTTCAAGTATTGAAACTCAAAAAAAATGTACACACGCATTTCAGATATAATAGTTTTTTTGGAAATGCATGTAACCGTGCAGATAGGTAATTAAATTGTAATTTTAATCGAATATTGAACCAATCTCTAAACGAAATTTAATGGAAGTTATATTTTTAATCAATAACTATTCAATTATTGAAATATTTTTAATATAAAATTGTTTAACATGAATTTTTAGTGGAACACACAAACTAAAAATTCAATTTCCAATCAAATGAACAGCGAGTATTTACCGAGGAAATGTAATAAAAAGAACAAAATAATAAACTCTAAAACATTTCAAATAAATTACTTTACGAAAAAAAAGTACAAATCCAAAGGTTGTTAACTTATTTGCCAAATAATTAATCTTCTTTTCGTTCATTTGGCAAAAGGTGAATGAAACATTTCGAGGAAAATCCAAGAAAAAAAAATAAATTACAAAACAATAAATAATTCGTGAAACAATAAGGCCTTTTTAAGGTGTGCTCGTAAATGTATTTTTGTTTGGTTTATTTGTGAAAAGAAAAACGTATTCGTTATATACATAAACATTATAATGTACTATTAATCACCTGCATGTCATTGGTTTTGCGAAAAAGGTATATTGTGTGTGATTTAAAAAGCCAGATGGCTAGTAAATTAAATCTCTTGATACGATAACGGACTACATTAGTATTGAATGCAGTTCACAAATGTTGCTGTTGTTTTAATTAATTGAAAAGCTCGCTGCTTGATTTATATTGAAATGGGCTTATGAAAGTTTTAGTGGTACGCCCTCGAGCTTTGTTCAAACTAATTTTTCACCATATACTTTAGAAAATTTATAAAGCAGAGGCGTTTATAATTCTTTTCTACGTTGGCCTAATGAAATGTATCTTATATTTAGAAAATAAATACAAGTCATGTTTCTATTGTATTGGTAGCCGGTTTATTTAGCATACAATGAAATTAAAAGATGACTATTTCAAAAATCTCCTTAAATGGATACACTATATTATGTAAACTATTATATATTTGCTTATTAATTACAGTAAAGTGCTTTATGACATTTAGGTACGTGGACGTGCAATCGTTGAAGATAATGAATTTATTGAAAAATGTGAGCTTTTCTCTTTGTTTTAGTTTTTTTTTTTATTTTTATTGCCAGCCTTGAAGCGTTGTGTGCATGGATCAAAAGATTTACCTACTTTTCTCAAAGAGTTGACAAAAATTGTAAATATTACGAAAATTCCTATATATTCTACTACGAACTACACACAAAAACATACCTATCTGCTGAAATTTCTGTGAGATTCAACTAAAATTCGAATTTATCAGAAATAAAATACATTTAAATAAAACCGTTTAAATTTTCTGTTGACAAATTAATTAAAACGAGAGGAGGTGCATTGAAGTTCAAAAGAATGCAAAATGTAACATAATTATTTAGTCTATATAGATTAGATATCTATGAATATTGAATGCATTTCCAACATTTCAAATTATACCTTTATTTGTAATGCTTTTTTTGCATTAAAAAATAAACTTTTTAAACTGAAACGTATGATTTCGTTCTATTCTTATACATTTTCAGTTTAAAATATAAGAGAAAGTTGGAAATGATTTATTACTTTTAAAAATGTATTTAATCTTTAATCTAAAATGTAATATTCTTTTAACTAAAACACCTACATACATGTATAATTTAAAAGATTTTAAAATATTAGGTAATATTTTATTCCATTATGACATATACCTATATATATATAATACCTATTATATACCTTGTGCATTTTCAGTTATTCATTTAATAAATTGCATTACATTTTTCCTTTGACGATTATTCAGACATGCATTTTCTCTTAGACATAAAATTATAAAAGTTGGACTTGATATCCTAAAATAGATCAGTTTTGATTTTTTTTTTAAACTGGAAAACAAATTTAGATTGCAGTTTTGAATACCTATAACATAAATTATTATCTGTCACTAATAATAATGTGTATAAAAAATTAAGATGTCGTGCTTGTTAACTGCTTATACATTAATAAAAGAATGTTTGTAACTCTATACAATAATGCCTACATGCATTATATATTATATAACAAATAACAAAAAAACATCTTCGAAATCTAAAGAAAATTAATGTTTTGTGATTTATGTTTAAGTACATATGTAATTTATTCAGTTTTATGTGGTTTGTATAATAGTTCAACCATAAATGGACAAATTGTAACTGTACCTTTAAAATGGTAATTGTGCTTTAATACCATAAATGGAATGAAAGGGTGTTGTTGGTGTTATTAAAGTAAATGTGAATACTTTTGTTGAATGCTTGTTAACTTATTGCCAACTATTAATTATTTTGTCTGTTTTAATTGTAGAAGTACAGAGAAAAACAGACTTTTTAATGAGAATGGCAAGAGATAAGGAAAATTTTATGCCTTTTATCGACACACACACTGTTAATGTCCCATCTTTATCGTAGAATATACTTCTTAATCCGATATACGAGTTATTTATCTAATGTATTGGTTGACTATCGTCTTAAATTTCAAAATGACTCTTATCAAACTACATGACAGTTCTTTTTTTGAATTTTATTACTATATTAGGAATGTAAGATTCCCAGATTTAAGTTTTTTTCCAGAAAAAAATAAGAATATTTAGTGATTAAAATAATTTTATTACGTTTTATCAGTATAAGTGAATTTTAAAACGCAAACCAGTTTAGTGAGAAATAAAACAATAAAATTAAAATTAAGACAACTGATATATTTAAAGTTTTAACTAAAAAATTGTATTTACATAAATTAAATGCTGGTTATTGCAGACGATACAATTAAAACAATACAATTCGTACAATTTAATAAAAATAAAGATCAAACACATTTTGAAAAATAAAAAATTATCATTAAACAAACGATAATAATCAAAGTATTTTTTGACTTGATTTACCAATCATATTTTCAACAGCCATAATTAACAATCTTGCATCAGTGGCATGTTTCGTTGGCGGTCCAGACTGTATAAATAAAGTTAATTGTTTTAGTAAGTCTTTTAAAACTTTTGGTATAAAATGTTTCGTATTTGGACAGTCGGATGATAGTGCCAGAAAAGCAGCACGAATGTAACTATAAAAATAAGAAATACAATAAAACAAATCTCTGTTTATTCAACAATAAACGTACCTCAATTTTAACTCTGTGCTTTGATGTAAATCTACGCTTAGTTGTTGAATTAAAGCTAGAATACAGCTTTGCGGTAATACACACTCCTCATCAAAAAGGGTGGACAAGTTCGCCTTTTCACATACATATATGACAAGGGATAGATTTTCAGCTGATAATGCCACTTGGAACGCTTCACTATAACTTCCTCTACTTAATAATTGTTGAATTGTCACCTGGAAAAATAAATTAATACTTCTACTATATTTAACTACGGAATAAAACAAAAACTATCTGTAAATAATAAAAATATTAGTCATGCATTTAGATTTGTGTTTAGGAAATTGTTATAGGCAAGCAATTAAAAAAAATGTGTGCTAATAGAAGTCTTTTATTTTAGAAACAAAAAAAAAATAATAAAGAAAAACAAAAAATGCAAAGTCAAGCAAGAAAGCGAAAATAAAACTAGACCAACTCTAATAACGATTAGAATAATGATATTTATGTAAATAATCATATTTTTTTCTATAACATACTTGATTATCAACATGGGGTGAAGGTGTTACAGCCCTTGACCGAACAGCATTCAAAACACTGTCTTCAATGACAGATGCATGATTTTTGAATCCCTGTTTCACTTGATCACTAATCACTTCTTTAATACTCAAAGTCAATTTGTCTTGCATACTGAAACGATCATAAATTTAAATAAATTAAATTACGTAGATAGTTTTGAGTAATTACCTTTTGAAGACAGTATTGAATTGTTTATGAATTTCCGACGTAAGAGTATTTGTTAATTTATCAGCATTAGTTTTCATACTATCAGAAACTGATTGCATTTGGATTATAAGATCTTTTCCTTTTTCTTGTACTCTACGTTGTCTATCCATGTAATTTTCCACAGATTGCGTATCTAAACAATTATTAATGATTTTTATATAATTTTGAAAATGAATTAAATTAATTTACATTCTTTTGTCCCTTTGGTAAAAGTTTCGTTTATTTGCTGGAACATTATTCCGCAAATTTTCTCCCAAGATGGTATTAGAGATGATGATACTATGTCTTTATAGCATTTTTCCAAGCTAGGAGTTACAATACTGACAACTGAAACGCTTAGAGACTCTGCTAGAGCCTACAAATTTGACAAAATTATTTTAAATGTTAATGTTCATAAGGATTAAATTGATTTTTTAATGGACTCAGCTTATTTCCTTAAACACGAAGACGTGTTTATGGATGAAAATTTTCAAATACATACGAGTATGTACCCATTTTTACGAGTATATACTTAGTTATTTTAAAATTTTTAAAATATGAGATAAAACTGGAGAGATGAGATATTGTTCTGGAAAAGCACTTACCTTGCTGTTTAAGGCTTTAGCAATACTTTCTCTTAATGTCAGTTCTGCATTATTCAATTTCTGTAAATATTGTGCATCTGTTTGATGTTTATAAGAGTCAACCAAAGATCTTATAGATGGAATGACAACATGTTTCATTTCATATGAAATAATCATTTTTATATTATCAGATAGCGTTTTAGATAACAATTGACCAATACTGCTAACAATTTGTTCGTGCAATTCTCTTTCATTGTTCTTTTGTATATTAATTAAATTTTCCAAAACTTTAGCTATCTGCAATTGTTGCTTAGACATAGCACAGTCTAATTCCCTTACAAATTCCTCTTTATTGCTATTTGTTCTACTACAAATTTGTGTCAATTCTTTTATATCACTTTGTAATTTTTGCATTAAAATATTTTGTTCGCGTATTGTATTTTCTAAACTACTAATACGGAAATTGATCGATTGTAAATGTGTTTTATCAATTTCATTAACATCATTTACATCTTTAACAAGTTCATCGTCCTTCAATACCGGTATTTTAGGCCATACCATTTCATTACCAACATCATAAATCAATGTTTCGTTCACATCATTGAAATCTTTTTGCGGTTGTTCGGCGTCATCTTTCAATTTCGGTAAATTATCGAAATAATCTTGTGGACTATATGAGGAATTGTTCAATGATAATATTTCTTGCACTTCACGACTAGGACTCGAACCACCACTGGCGAACACCTCCTTTTGTGAACCTTGAAAATCAATCAAATTTTCCACTCCGGATTCATCAAACTTAGTTGTATCACTATTATCAATTGTAACTTCATTTGTAAGGGAATTATGTAAACTATTTGGCCGTGAATTGGTTGTAAAATCTTCTGGTGTCATTAAATTCAACTGGGATTTATTCGATGATCGTAAATATGCATTGGAAGACTTCTGTTCCGAATTACTCACTTTGGACACTTTTTCTACCAAATCTATTTCAGTGATATCATTAAATAAACTAGTTGTATTCATTAAAAGCTTTTCCGGTTGAAATGTTATATTGCAATCTTGCAGTTTTTTTGGTTGAATTACAAGCATTTTTAAACTAATCACCGTCATATCGCAATCTTCTTCAAAATCGTCACGTTCATCACCATACAAATCTTCTATACTGTTGCTATATGAATATGGTGAAGTTTGACGACTTTTTGCTTCCAATATATGATAGCTAAGGAATGGATTGGGTAGTAAAAATTGTGATAAAGTTGTTACGTAAACCATTTGTTTGTCTTTGTCGTGTTTTACTTGTAATACGTATAAAACACGATTATTTATATCGGACATTACAATATATTCTCTTGTATAATCCACTGCCAATTTTAGATATAAATTCGATATAGAACTGGAAGGCTCCATGTTAAAGTGGATAGTTTGTAAGCAACTCCAAGTCTCACACGACCACAATTTTATCTCAGTATTGTGATTAGCACCTGTTATAGTATATTTCCAACATCTAAATAAAGCATTGGTTTAAATATAATAAAATGGAAGTTACTTTAGTATTTTCATTTTTATAATCTGTATATGTTTAATACACTTACTCTTCTGTGCGTTCAAAGACACTATCGATGAAAATAATTGCAGAAAGCGGTTTATCTCCATGTGGAGACCATTCATGCAAACAATTCACTTTTTCACTATCAGGCATATATAACTGGAAAAAAAAAGCATGTCAGCTTGTTGAAAATTGAGCAAAAATACAGAATCTACTTGTAAGAATTTAACAACACCATTAGCACACGCAATGGCAATTGCTGTTCCATCAACGGAAAAACAAGCATCGACAATTTCGGCATCATTAGTAATTTCAATGTAGCCACGACAACCTTCTTTCGGATCTAAGGGTCCGACACCATTTTGTTTTGCTATTATTGAAGTATCAAACACCTCAGCTATATAAAAGAAAACAATTACTAATCATCATCTAAAATCAAAATCAATAAACACCTTTTGTTCCATTTAAAACGACAAATAAATTTTCTGGATCTTGAGATGAATCATTGCTAACAGCATATAAATTATTATATGGAGGCCAAATAAGTCTGTAATTCACTTTAGGCCGACTATCAGATTCATGATGATAAATATGTAGTAATAAATCACATCTACAATTAAAATAACTTTAAAATTTGTATATAAATAGTGCCATGAAATGCAGACTTGAAAGTGTCCGGTTTTTCCGTTATCTTGTAAATGAGTATATTGCCTTCTGAGTCGACTATACCTAAAATTATTTCCTGTCTTATGTACGCAAACGATATATCTTTGATATCTTCATTAAAATCTTTTATAATCGCTTTTTTATTATGTGCCAAATTTGCCACACGCACCATCCCACCTTCCTTTCCTTTTTTTAAAAGAAAAATTATTTAATAACGCAATTGTTTACAAAATGCTTTTATTTACCCCCAATTGCATATGCAAATATATCTCCCAAGATATGTGCAGCAACGAGATTGCCATGATTGTATCGAAACTCCCAAATGTAGTCGACTCGATTTGTTAATTTTACTTTACCACTCCCAATTGGATGGTTTCCTTGTTTACAGCTAACGTATACATTTTGTGCAGTAATTTGGGCAGAAAATTCAGTTTCTGCTCCTTTGCATTTACTGCAAATATGAAAAAATTAATATTATAACCTCAAAAAAATGTCAATCATTTTCTTACATATTTTGGACTATATTTGGGTCAGGTCTTAATATCGGAGAAGTCATCATAATAAAATATAACTAAAAAATAGATTTTTACAGTAACTACGATTAGAAAATTAGATAATTTATTAATTAGTAAAATCAACCGGATTTTTGTATTTAATTATGAAAAATTAGTACAATATATACAAATAGTTTAAACTTACATGATTGTTAGTTCTGTAACATTAAAAACAATTATAAAGTACGAAAAACAAAAAGCATGCCGGTATTTAATGATATTTTATTTTTTTGGTAAATTTTAAGTAAAGAAAAAATGTCAGATGCTAAACAAGAAACATTTTACGTCTACATGATGTTTCCATCTATAATTTGACTTAAGAACAGTTCGACGAAGAGATAAACAGATTTCTTCATTTCTGCCAAAATTGTATATTTCTAGGTTATCTTTTTAAAAAATAAACAAAGGCATTAATACCACATTAATACGCTGCCAAAGCCATTTATTTAATTTAAACTTTCAATCTAAATAAGGTAAAATATAATTATCACAAACGGAGACATTTATATGCCACATAAAATGGTTCACACCAGACACAGTGACCATTTTTAATTTGTCATTATCATCCAAATATTTCAATCCAATCGAATCATCTTTATAAATATCACGATTCATTAAATTTATAACGGTTCCATTATCGTCAAAATATCCAAACTGGCTGTAACATTATCAGTTTTGTTTAAATACAAAAGAAAAATAACAAGTACTGCACCTTGACTGCCATGGAGTTATCACATTATCATCAGGACCACCAATTAAAACCATAAGCTTCAATTTCATTAAAGCTTTTTTAAAATCGTCGCTTTTTGTTGATTTAATTTCATTATTTACGTATGGTAAATATTGTGAATAGTTTAAATAAAGTGAACGATGATAGGGATCGTTCCAGTAATTTCCCACAGAAGTATGCTGGCCAATTCTAGAATAAAATAATTCAAAAGCTGTTTTTAATGCTAGCCCAGGAAAATATATATGCAAAAACTGGGCTAAAAGTACGTAACAAAAATTGGTTAGTAACGTATATTATAACAAATTTATGTGGATATCTTACTGCCATATTGTCCAGCTTGTGGCCCACTTAAAGATATAAAATGCTGGACATTATGATCAGGATTGGCTTGCAAAATTGTACGAGCTAGTAGTGCCCCTTGAGAGTATCCTAATAAAATGCAAAAAAATTATTGTTAATCAAATATTAGCAAAATGGTAATATTAAACCAAGAAAATGAACTCCTTCGGGATGTTGTTCGGTTATATTGACTAGATTTTCAGTAAATGTCTTTACTTGATACCACATGTTGTCCAAACTGGACCATCCTTTGAAACCATCCAAATTGTAAATGATTGTTCCAGGATGTTTCTATTTGGAAATAAAACAATTGTATGTATTTCATTTAACATTAATAACTTTTCCTTTACCTCTTCAATCCGAGCTTTTATTATTTCCATAGTATTAGGTCCAGTTAGTATACCATGAAGTAATATAACTGGTTTATAAGAGTATGTTAATACAATAAAAATAGTTAAAAAAACAAAGAGAATCTTCATTTTAAATTGAGTATTAGAATTAGATCAAATTATTAACGATTAGAATTATACGATAAATAGAAAAATAAAATCTGTGACGTTATAAATATTATTCACTATTCATTATTTATTTTTATTTTATTTTGATTTTCGAGTATTTATTTTTATTTATGCGAGTAATATGTTTGTTCACTAATCACACACATGATACAATTATAAGAAGGTAAGACTTCGCGCACATGTGACGTATTAAGGTGACCAAAAACACATTAATTTTACCCTTATAGTTGAATTTTTAATGGTTTTTTCCGAAATTTTTTCTACTTGTTGTTTATTTTATATTGAATATTATAAAAGTATGAGGTGTGCAGTGTGTGGATCTGTTAATAACAATAAAAAAAGAGACCATATCGTTCAATTTTATCCCTTTCAAAAACACAAAAACATTTAAATTATGGGTTAATGATTGTTGCAGAAAAGAGAGTATTTGTATAAACAATGCTAGAATTTATTTTAAGCATTTTACAAAAAATGATTTGTAACTAATATGTAATTAATATATTTTAATTTGAATTGTGGGGTCTCCTTCTGACGTCATGCGCAGACTAGGACCAATTTTAGCTCACGGAAGGTCTTACCTACCTATAATTGTATCATGCCTGTGGAATGGTAATAGTAAGCTACGTTAAATTGAATTTGTACGACCTTATTGCGCTTAACACAAGGTTTCTAATGCGCATGCTCGGCTGTATAACACACTATCCTATTTCTCACGTCCTACGCTGTTTAGCTTTCCAATTAACATAGAGTTTAGTGAGTTTAGTTTCTAAATCTTTAGAA
>SSSI01007689.1:0-13201 GCA_004796505.1 Oryzaephilus surinamensis | reverse complement strand
TTCCCAATCTATAATAAAGTTTATTAACTATTTGCCAGACGATTTTATATCAACGAATTTTATATGGAGGTAAAAGTGTGATACAATTATTATAGAGACTATATATTTATTTGCTTTTAAATTCAATGGCATTAAATAGTTTACAAAATGTTGAATATTCATTTTATGTGTAACGAAATCCGTGTATTGAATAACGAATCATTCAAAACGTATAAATTGAAAACACTTTTTTGAACAAATAATTTTGTATCAGTATTAAAATTTCTTCTTCAACATACGCGTATGAGGCGCCGATTAAGACGTGATTAAACGTTGTAAATATATAAAAGCTGTAAAACATGTATAAAATGTAGAAAAATACGTATAATATGTCTCAATTCTATGTGCACACCAGATTTGAAATTTTAGAATAATTTTCTGTTACATGATTTGCAATACTGAGAGAAGAAGAATTTTAGTGGATATTTTCTATAACCTAAAATAGTTGTCAATTTTTTCATAGATGTGTTTCGAAGATATATTTTCTTAAATATACATTTAATGGATATTTTATTATTAGTACAATGTTGTTATAACCAATTTTTAGTGAATTTGTATTATACATTGTATATTTAAATTTAATTGAAAATATAAACTGTCATCTAATTTCAAAATTTGATTGACAATCGGTAACACGGAATTTTGTCGCCAACCACGCAGTGAGTACCACACAAAATCTGGTGTGCACATAGAATTGAGACAGATTTTATATAATATGTATAAAGAATTAATTCATGTAAATACTAATAGATGGCTTAACCTCAATTAAGGGTTAACGTGAAATGTATATACATATGGCGCATCCAGTAAAATACCACGTGACACTTTTATAGAAACTCTACTGGAGATAAAAAGGAAATTTGATAGGAAGAGGTAATACCTCTCCCTTTCCGCACCAACAAACTCTCATCTCACTGGATGGATATATTATTTTTCAACGTCTAATAAAGTCCTAATCGGCGCCTCATATACGTAAATATTGTAAATATAAAATCATTTCATTTCAGACATCTTCACATTCAACGGAGTAATTATTATATAATGTTTTTTATCCGTAATGAAACATTTTGCAGTTTTAATCCAAAAAAAGTTCGTTTAAAATTCTACCAAATGCATCCGTTAACTCTCTAATCCCGACCAGAAACTTAAATTCGCTTAATAATAGCTAAAAACTTTTCACCACCACCTCCCTCTTGTAAAAGCATTACATTTTTCCTCGGTATATATAGTTTTTTTTCTTGTTGTATATTGATGTTGTATGGCATTGCTTGTTGAAATGACAAGCGTAGGGTGGAAAGGAGGTCATAATATAGAAAGAGGGCTAAAACGAGAGAACTATACTAGTATGAGTATGTACAAAACAACCCCCTGAACATCAACGGGGCCACACAACAACAACGTCGACGTCGTCTGTTCTTCTCTCTTTTAACTCGGCAACGTGAACGTATGGAAATACGTGACTCGAGTATAAACCAAGTGGTAGAACAAGAACGGCGGCGGCAGCGGCGGCGACTATAACGTCCAATTACGTTCTAATTGAAGAATGCACACAATGATCAGGATAATGAATTTTAATTTTATTCTTTGATTACAAATTCAATTTGACAACTTTAAACATAATATATATAGAAAAAAGGGGCTGCCTTCTGGGAGAGGGTGCGTTTTTGCATTCTTTTTTCCTGTGCCCCATTCAAATAAGAATGCAATTTACATAAAAAAGTTTTTTTTCGGTATGTATTGGTAATTCTGTTTACCCTTTCAAATATTTTCGAGGTCTCTTTTACGAGACTGTGTCTATATAGGTATACAGAAACGAAGGGGGGGTGGTGTTGTGGACGCACCGTGAGGGTGGGTGAATATATGTAAAAGAAAACACCAGAGCTTTAGTTTATATACCAGTAACATATTCTTCTGTTGGTTGTTGATGTGAAGTTTATTTAAGAATGTAAATCTGTATTTTTGGTATGGTTTTCACTTTTCAAGTCCATTTTAATCGATTTTTGCGAAAAATTCAACAACTTGGCGAATAAAGTATTGTATAGTGGAAAAATAGGAAATAAAGTAGGCAATTTGCATCTTTCGGAAATGAGTTTCAAATTAATATTCTTTATATATGGGTATGATGTGTACTTTAGCGATTACATGCTTTTCTGCCATCATCAGTTTTGATACGATAACAGTTTCCGTCAACCCCACACCCATTACGAGAACCCAGTTCTATATAAACCCTCTAGCCAGATGCAATTATGTAGTCCATGTACTTTAATAGAGTTATAGAGTAGGCTACATTGGGCACATCCTCATCGGAATAGTATTTTATGATTGATTTTGAATGACGTCAACATTCAACCACCACATTTTTAAAACACAGTATTAGCTAGATGTACAATACACCATCAATGTAGGAATTTTAATTAGCAAAAATGACTACTTGTAGAAAATAAAATAAGTGGAAACTATACAAATTTGTTGATATTATAATCTGGGTTTATTAAAATATATGTTCGAGTTAATACGTAAAAGCTAGTTTAATAATCAAAACAAACTGGAAAACTGTTTCATGAAAAACATGTCAAAATATCAAAACAGAGTAAAAACTGATCCAGTTTTAATCGAATGCATAACAACAAAAAGTTGTTCTACTTTTCAAAAATAAAATTCATTCATTCAGCCATAATTGTAATACAACAACCTGTTTCATTGTTCAATTTTTTACAAACGGATGTTTTCACATTATCGTCTCTGTATGTTTGGGAGAAATTTTCTCCACGTCGAAATTATAAAATGATGAATTTCCGTATTTTATTAGGAACTTTCGAATTTTTAATCGTATGTATGAGTATGTATAAAAAGACCGAAAATCCAGGTGTGGTCCTTTAATAAATTTATGGATGAGGGACATCTTGTGTGTGTCCCTTTTTTGAAATGGAATGATTTGTCGTTTTTAGGCAAATTGAAGCGAACATTGACGTCGTCCTTCACACAACCCCAATTTATTACCCTTTCGTTGCGACGGTGGCGCGTTTCGCACTTGATGTGATGTCTAGTCGATCATTTTTTCTTTCTTTAACATCATATATACATATATATAAAATATACGTGTATATGAGTGTGTGCGTATGATTTGCCTTCTCTCTGGTTACATCATGTGGAAAATACTTGAAAATTTTACATGACGCGCAATACGCTCTACTGATTTGAAGAATTTAAACACATATATAGCCTATTATATACATATAGGGAAATCGAAATTTGTTTTTTATTCAATTATATACAGTTGGATCGGCGAATCATAAATGTCATACGACGTTTTAGAGAATTACCTATAAAAAATGTTATATACATTTATTATATATTATCGCATTATTATTTATATTAAACAAAAGTGAAACTTGTTTCTACATATCTATATATACGAGTACATGGCGCAGCCATTCACGCTTAACAACAGTTTTTTAACTTTACTAAACAATTTAATTGAAATTTTGGACATTTTGTAACTTATCTCTTTTTTAAAGGTATTTTTTAAAGCACATTTAGAAGTTTACGTTTTTCGTCTTTACTACGAATTTCTGTATATAAATTGTATTAAAACAATATAATGAATTTGTATATCTACAATTTAATTGAAATTTTGGACAATTCTTGAACAATTTTTTTTTCGAAGTTATTTTTTTAAAACAGAATTGGAAGTTTACGTATTTCGTCTTTACTAGAAATTTCTGGTATATGAACTGGCGCAGTCGTTCACCTTCAAAAACAATTTGATGAGTTTATCCGCATTTTAACCGGGATTTTAGACGAATTCTAAATTGTATTTTATTCCAAGTTCAATTTTGTATATGAAAACCATAAAAAAACACGATGTGCTTATTTTTGGTCAATAAAAACATTTGGCTTTCCTTATTCCATCCAGCATTAATTAGTTCGTACAAATTGCAATATGTCATGTGACATTAAACTTCCAACGAACCTACTGTACCTTTACGCATTTCTGTTTTGTAGAACACGAAATGAAATAATTTTTATCTCCGCTGTTTTTATACCATAATTATTCACACGGAAATGTCACTACAATAGTTGGTACATACAATATAACGTGGTTAGTAAATTTCCAAGTAAAACAACCAGAGACAATAATACATTTTAGTATTACATGTGAGTGAGTATTAGAGGGTTGCTTTTTGCGACATACATATATATGTATACGTATAGAATGGGTTAAGATTTTATTAAGAGTGTAGCGACGTGTAAAATAATTCATTCCGTACACGGGCAGATTTAACGTTAAGGTAAATGTATGTTAATCCTTTTGTAGATACGGGTATATGTGCGGGATTTACACAAGTGAAGTTCACATTTATTCCTTAACTCACCCCCCAGTTTTCGTACCAAGTCGCGCACTTTACTTAGATCTGTATGTTTTTGTAAACACTAAGGCGCATATATTGTGCATTCTAATATCGTTTCGTAAATGTATATTTAAGTAATTGCATATTACAAGACTGTTTGAATCCATTTTCTTATACTACCAATTTAATAATCTTGTATCGCTTTTGTGGGTCTTTGTATAAATTATTTAATATTATAACTTTGCATTTAGCATTTAAAAATTCACTTAAAGGACAATTGTTTAATGTTTTTATGAAAAAAATTTTATCGCAAAATAAATTTTAAAACACGAATAAGTATTTCAATTTTCATTATTGATTGATGATTATTGTTAACGAATATATCAGTGAGGGTCGCTTTGTATTAGTTAATAACTTTATTTCCACATTGAAATGGTGTCAGAATATTAAATTGGGAATTTTTCGCTTTTCGCTTACTGCAAAAAAAAAATTTTAAAGTGACTGCCCTTCATCGATTCAGAGTGAAATTAAAAAAGTACAGTTTGTGCTATAAAATACATATGCATTTTATATTTAGTTTGTCACAAACAAAATCTCATTTCCAATAAAATTACTTTCATGAAATTTTAGGTTCTTATTTACGTATTTTTAATTACAGTTTTCATGGAAACTCGTGAAACTCTTTTTAAAAACACTTTCAAATATTGCCCTGTTTTATAATCGATTAGAAAGTTTAATAAAAACGATTTTGGGATGGTGAAAAATGTTTTTTAACTCTAAAACCGGCCTTATAATTTGATTTTCTATATACAACTTTCACATATAATAATGCCAGAATGAAAAGGCATAAATTGTGTCCATATATTGTGTAAAAAAACGATAATATGCTAAAAAAATATGCGCGAACACAAAGAATATAGTATATGTATAGTGGATGGTAAAAAAATGGTAAAAACTCAGATTTTCTGACAAATTATGACTCGAGTATAAAAAATAAATTATTTTAAATTCAAAATTATTTGAAAGGGAAACTAATTTAGTTTATTCTAGTATAATATATTCGCATTTCTGGTTTATATAGCCTGAAGTTAATATGGTTAATAATAACAACTAAACCCTAAAAATAATATATAGTGTGTTTATTTTGTTTATTCATGTGTATAGTGCGTACCTATTCCAACAATAAAATAGTTATTTTGCATCAAATAGCGCAAGATCGAGCATATTTTCTAAGAAGACGCGTTGCAGATTAATTAAAAAATCGAATTTAAAGATATGTTTTGATTGGTATTGAAATATTTGAATGCACAAATTGGCAGATTCAAGTTTTTATACCAACTCTTAAATTTTTCTTATAACTGCGCGCGTTAGTGCGGAAAGTTCAACTTTCCGCACATTTTGAGTTAAAAATCGTTAGATAATGAGATTAAAGTGGAACACATTACAAAAAAATGAACTCATATGTTTTAAATGATTAAAGCATTAAATTTTGTTAATTAAAAATTGCTGGAACATGATAATAAAAAGAAGTACAATTGGAAAACCGCGTCTACTCGACTTAAATCTGTCATGTAATGAGGGTTTGGTAAAAGAGTTTGTATCATTAGTGTCAGCTCACAGCTTCACAAAATTATCTTAATCTCTCGTCATTCAATTTGCCCGTTTCTTTTATATATACTCGTACATATACATTAATGTACATACTCGTTCGCCATTTGCACACAGTAATTGTCTTTTATTTATCACAAATATATGTTCAGTTCTTTTGATACCATTACAATACATATTGAATAATTTCTTTTGGGAATATATCAGAATCTTATTACATTCTGAAGACATTTTGTAGAGATGTATAGTAGTTTAGGGATGACATGACACAAAACAGAATACATCAGCTCTTGGAATGATAACTAAAGCGACAACAACGTTGCCGAATTCCTTTTACGCATCGTCTAACATGTTTCTCATATCATCAAAATATATAATATCGTTTGAATCAGTGATGCACAATTGGCCGATTGTAACAATATGTCCTGAAATTTTTCCAAATGGTATTTTTATATCGTATATATTGGAAACATTTTTGGGGATGTTTTTCGCACAAACAAAATCCCCCTTTTAACTGATTCCATTACATTTCTATTATTTTTTTGTTCCAGGTAAAAGCCTTCAACATTAGTAGATTTAATTAAAAATGTGACCAGAAATGAGCTGGGTAAGATTCAACCTTTAATAAATATTATACAACAGTAGAAAGTTGTATTGAAAATGGAACGAAATGAGAATGGTTGGAAACATTTTAATCAATCAGCTTGTAGTTAGTGCCGGTTTTTGTGGAAATGAAAATCCTTTCATACATTTATGAAAAGCATAATATTACGAAAATCTGTATCGTTTTCTTTTCAAAATCCTTCCAATAGGCTATATTTTATCAGGATTGAGGTCATTTGTTATAGTCCTGTTGAAAGATAATATAGATTACGTGCATGGATTTTATGATATTCCTAAAAATATAATAGATGGTCCATTTTCTTTTAAAATTCTCAACGAATGAGACAAAACAAAAATTTATAAAGATAATACAACATAATTAGATTTATAGAAAAAACTAATTAATATAACTTGTACAAAATACGTGACATGGAAAAAATATCAGCTCATTTCAAAATTTATTATACAAATTCAATCAACATCAACACTTCAATTTCAGGCGAGAGCTTTTTTCCACCCTATATATATACATATATATATGTCTACCCCCTTAACGTTTGACAGTCCGTTTTCAATCCACTTTACGAAATAATTTAATTTATGATCAGTATTAAAAAAGGTGAACGAATTTTAAAATTTTTCTTTATAAACGAATTAGAAAAAGTGTCATTTTTTTTTGTATTTTCATCTCCATTGTAGAGATTTGCGGCTGTATTATAAAATCTAATTTGAACACAGCTTTTATGTCAAAAATGTATATGTGTATATGTTCTTGTTTCAATTTCACTAGCGTGAAATTATAATTAGTAATCCAGTCAAAAGGGTGAAGAATTTGCCATGCTAGTTGCCAAAGGGGTGTAAAAAGAATATTATAATATATATACACCTTTAAACTTAAATTTAGTGCTCGTTAATGACAACAAGGACAAAAAGCTGTTTAATAGAGCTATAAAACTTTTTAATAAGCCAAAGACGAAATAAAATTGAATATTAAAATTTAAATGGAAAATATATTCCGTTTTATTATACGAAACAATGGTGATTGATTTAAAAAAATATTGTCGAAAAAATGAATTTCGTTACGACGATTTGTTGGAAATATATAAAAGGGGCAAAAGCAGGGTGAATAAGAGCGAGATGGAGAAAATCTGAAACCGCACACAAAACTAGGAAAATTACGATTGCCGACAATATCTTTCTACATGTGTATTATCACTGTAATTGTCTTGTAGATAAATTACTGTTGTAAATTTTATTTTATTAGTCTTGAATTTGTACGTTTTGTACATTATTTTCCGGCATCTCTAAAGCTATAAATTATAACCCCTTCTACTCGGATATATATTTAAAAAATTCAACAATATATGCACGATTTCGCACGAAAATTAAGAAAACGTGGATTTTAATTATATACTTTTTTTGTTATTATTTTTGTGTTTTGCGATTAACGGTTCGTCATTTTATGTTTTTGCGTTATGTGCGAATGTTGTTCGATGCAGTTATTTACCACTAAAACTCCTTGTAAAAACAAAACTAGAGAACAGTGGGGCAATAAATAAAACACACAAACCCATTTAGCTTTTGTATACAACAGAAACATAACATGAAAATGTAGTATTCAGCGTCGAAGTATTCAGGTAATGGCCCCATAAACATTTGTGCGTATTGTCGGCCAAGTGCCATCTCCAGGGATGCTTCGAGATGTTTCGACTGCCACCCACCACCGCTAACCACCCCCGGCCACGCACCCGTCAAGTTTCATTGGAAAACGTTTTAATGAATATGAAACTATAGTGTTTTATTAATAAAATGTTGTAATTTAGTTAAAGTGTTTATTTTAACAGTTGAATAATTTTCTAAAGATGAAAAACTTTGCCATTTTGAGGGAAAATCTAAAATAGCCACTACATGTAGCCCTGGGTGGCAAATATTTATACAACTTATTTATTTATTTAATTAAAAAAGTTGACGTAAAATTTGAAGTTTTAACCATGTTTAACTAATAAAAACAGTGTAACAGTAAATCAACATTTAAATTACAACGAAATTATTCATAATTTAAAATATTTGGCAGATAATTGATATTTATTTTAACTTTATTGAAAACGTTTGTATAACATTACATATTTAATTGAGACATTCAGTAAATAATAATATTATAAAAGGTCAATGTAACATAGTTAGAATAGAAATTTTACACCATTTTTTGAAAATGGCTTTTTTATTTTACAATTTTAATGGATTCAAAAGTTTTAACATGCGGAAGTAAAGTTTAATTATTCAAAAAGAAAAAGAATAAAATTTTTATATATATGTTTTATTTTTTTTATATAAATTAGCATATAATTTTAATAATAGCAATGTTCCAATATCATTTACAGAAATATTCTCTAACTAATGTTAATTTTCTTCCACCTTTATATAATTTGATGCCTTTTTGTATAAAATGTGGGAGAATAAATTATTCTTCAACTTTTCAAAGATGTATAATTTTAAATTTTAAGACGAGAGAAACGTCTATATGAATATTAATTTATTAAAATATACATTATTTCAAGCCCTTATACTGAAGGGATGACGATGATAGTTAGTTGGGGAGGGATGGTGGTAGCTTACTCATCAAAATCATCATCTTTCATTTATTTATGCCATATCATTTTCCATTTCTTTTATTCACAAAGCACACAGTTTCCATCCTATTTAAGCATGGCAATTCCAATTATTTTCTAAATAAATTTTATAGGGGAAAATATTTATTTAAGTGGAAAATTCGCATTTTCATTATTTTACCATAAAATACCAAAGTTATGGAATATAATTACAAGTACGATGAAAATTTATTTTCTATATTTATATTATTACAGCCCATTTAACACGCTGTAGTAAATACTGTAAAAGAAAAATTGGAAAAACGCGGAATGGGGCCGTCGACGACTCTTTTACTCGCCGATTTCATATTTTTTCTTCTGCTTCGCATTCAAACACTAATAAATTCTCTACACACAATTAGGACGAAAAAGGGTTTTTATATAATATACGAATAACGGAAAAAAATAGGGTGAAAGTCAAGAGTTATTAATAAATTAAAAATAAAATGTTGACAATAAAAGTTATCTCTCTGTTTAGCGAAAGAGGGGTGATGCGGGGAACGGTTTTGATTTGAAGACAATCACGCAAAAGACACAAAGAAAGAAACAAGAACGACTATACATAATATATAAAACATGCCCATAAAATATAAAGAATTTATGTTGAACATTTGCAAGATATTAAGGCGGAATGAGAAAGTGGTAAAAACAGGAAAACTTTTCGGACTTGTTAAGCACGGTTCTCATTCATCACCCATTTTTAACGGGTGTTATCAGAAAGTGTAACTTTTTCGTTTTTTCTAAGTAAACTTTTCACCCTAGAAATACATAATTCCAAAAATATTTTATGCTCTATGTTGTATGATAAAGTGTACATGGTGAATTATATTTTTACTCGCGCATATAAATTTCTTTCACTCGTAGTAGTTTTTTTCGCTTCTTTTAAACCACATTACATCTATTTTACATGAATCGTAAAGATTAAAAATTGTATATACGAATACGAAACGTATGAGGCGTCGATTAGGACTTGATTTAATATATGTATTGAAGTTGCAAAATGAGAAACCGAAAATCTATACATATATTTTTGTATCTGTTGCTGTAAACAATTGTAAGTGTTGTAAAAACTCTACATACATATATGTATTTGTGTAATGCATTATGTTTAAAGAAAATTAATTCATGAAAATACTAATAGATGGGGCTAAACTGCAAAAATTTTTGTCGTCTGTAAATCAAAGTGCAAAATTACACAAAAGTCCTAATCGGCGCCTCATAGATACACCACAAAATTGTATTTGTAAAAAATTTGTTGTAATTTAAATTATAGTTATTTCCATAAACACAAATATTTATTTTCAATATATAAATTTTGAGTTTAATTCAAACACAACATCGTGTAATCTAAGGTATCTAATTTAAATAAATCGTAAAAATAGTATAAGGCGCCGATTAGGATTAAATATATTAAATATATTTAATAGAGTCCTAATATATGTATATTTTAATATACAATGATTGGAAAATATATATATTTTTCAAAAAAATCTATATACATTTGTGCATTACAAGTTCAAGGATGTTAGTTCATATAAACTACTACCTAATAGATGGCGCTAAACAGCAAAAATGTATGTCGTCTCTATATGTTAATCGGCGCCTCATTGATAGGCCACAAATGCCAAAATTTGTTGTAATTTAAATTATATTTCCATAAACACAAATATTTATTTAAACGTATAAATTTTGCGTTGAATTTCAAACACAACATCGTATAATTATACTGGCATTATGAGATTTTAATTTGTTTTGTTTGTATAGCACTAGTGCCAACTTAGCACAATGTGTTACATTTTACATGTTACCCCCGGTTTACAATACAATATCCATCCCCCAGTGTACACCGCCATCATATAATCATATTCAAGTGACGCAACAGCAGCACTGCCTTTTATATGTATGTATATATGTAACAGAATTTCTATTTTTGAAACTACTACTTTTGTTTTAAAAAATTTAAATAAATGTAAAGCTGAAAATGGATCCAATATTTAATACAAAACATTTGCTCGGAGTAAAAATATCACGTACAAGAGATTTATGTACACTTTAGGCCCCAAATATATATCTTTGAACTCTATATATCGTTGATTTATACTACAAGAATATGTAATTTAAAAACCATTCTTTTATATAGGTACGTTTTTTTTACGCTGGGAAAAATTTTTTAAGAATCACAAAAAAGCAAATTTGATCATAGAATAAAACATTATGTTTACATATTATCGTTGACATGGAAGAGAGCAAAAAAATATAAACTTATACAGACGCGCTCCTGTTTTGCGATGATGAAGAGAGAATTTATTGTCTTCTCTACTGTTTACCCTTTTCATGTTTGTTGTAATAATATTAAAAAAGAAACTTGTCGACTTTTTTTCACATCCAACAACACAGCATAAATGTTTATTGTAACAATTTAAAATTGAAAAACTCATAAATCAAATATTTGTCCGCCCATTTATACACAGTCTTGCAAACATTTTAGACGGAAGGATAACAATAGCTTCCACCCCCTGTGCTTTATCTATTATCAATAACTGATGAAAGACGGCGCACGGACGGGTATGGATAGCAGACTTCAAACTTCTTCCACAATTCCTTTTACACAATAAATATACATCTAAATATAAAGACGTCAGATGTGAAACTGAATAATGTTGCAAGAACAACGAAAATTTTTACATTTTTTTTGTCTGCAGCCCTTTTTCAAACGAATAAATTATGCACATAATGTATACACGTGTGTAGTTTTCTTTTTCGGCCGGTCATCGCTATATATATATATATTATATTTTGACCTTAACAACATCACTAAAAACTCCTTCAGGCACTTTTTGGGCAAAACAGACAAATGCATGATAAGGCCAGACTTCCGGTCGCCAATTTGATATATGCGAATGGAAAAATGGCTCAACCTCTATATTGTTTTCGGATTTACATGCGAAATTTTACATATCAGCAATGTGGATGGTCTATTAACTTTGTATTTCCTTCAACACGTGTACCTGTAGCTTTCTATTTGTTTGGGAAAATAAAAAACTACGGTTCGTTTTATACCTATACTCACCTTTCTGGTAATAAACGTCACAATTATGAATAGAAAATATAAATAAAGGTAAAAATGTAAGGATTTTATTTACAGAAAAACAAGAAAGTATATGAAAGATGTCCTCAGGCTTAATTATCAACTATTACAGTGGCTCTCAAAAGTGTGAAACCAATTTCTTATTAATAAAGATATAGGTAACGATATAATATAACATTAACATTAATAATCAAATAAATATATACTTATTTCTTGCAAAATTTTCTCTTATCACTATCTATAATTCTATATGATATTCTCAAGAATCGAGTAACGCACAATTTTGAGAACATCTGGAATATGATACTAATTGTAGGGTGTAAACTCCTAAATAAGCAATTACATCGGTCTTAAAGTAGTTTGACGAATCAAAAAATATTTGTTGCAACACTATTTCTATTCATCTGTTGGTTTGCAGAAAGCAATAAATCATTTTTAAGGTTTATGGGTAGAGAACTAGAGAGGCAAGTATATAACGGACACACCTTAGCTTTTTGTTTCGATAAAACAAATCAAAACATTTAAAAATAGATTAAATGATTCTTAAAAATTTGACACTTAAAATAATTTGCAAATAGCAATAACTCGAAGTGTTTCTGTTTTAAAGTCAAAATTTGATTCTGGAAGGCAAATTTCAGTTACAAAATTGATGGCACATTTGTCATGATTCAGATTACCATCTTCTGTACAGAAGAAAAAACCTGACATATTGTTGTATATTAAGAGTGTCAGAGATTTTCTTTAAAACTGCTTCTGGTTTCCTCAGAAAGTTTAAAGAAAAAAATTAATCAAAAACAGTATTCTGTACAACTAAATCCAGAAGATTCAACTTTTATCTACCAATGGTTAAACTCGTGTAAAAT
>SSSI01007688.1:0-18146 GCA_004796505.1 Oryzaephilus surinamensis | reverse complement strand
GTAATGGATAATTGACATAATTTTGAACATAACTAACAAACTTTAAATGATTTTTATTAATAAATATTATTTAACTTAGTAAAAACACGCAACAGCACTGAGAAATAAATCGATACATAACACCTCTCGAACATTTTCCCAACTGAATGAAATGAAGAAACAGGCTGAACAAGCGTCTGCGGTGGGGCGCATTTGCGCTCGAAGCTAGTTTCGGTCGGTGGCTTTCGGATTCATCACTTCGTAATCAAAAAATAATGCTGGAGTTTGAAAATTTGTAATAAATATTATGAATAATCGGATTAGTATACTACGAGTATATTTCCAATCAATAATAGAATAGATTGATTATAAACAAAAACTATTTCGGGAGTAAAAACAGTTCGCAATCATTAGAATATTAGGTTCAACAACAATTTTTAATTCTGTAAATTGAAAAATACGTTTTTGGACTTTTTACCATCTGAAAATTTAAATAATCCAATAGTAAAGGAAATTATTTTTAAATGATCAATTTAAAAAGGAAATTTAAATGCCTTTAGTGCTCCCTTTTGACTTTTATTCAAATGATACTACAGAAAACTACATAAACAAGAACTATTTTCAAAAAATTTGAAAAAGCGTTTGTTAAATTTTCACTTTGACTCCTGGTAAGCCTTTAGCTCCGGTTCCAGTCACTCTAAAGACAGCTCCAGCAGGATGGGGAGCTTTAACTCCATTAATAATCAATTGTGCACTTGTTACATAAAGTTCGTCTAAATTTGCGCCCCCAAAAGCAGCGGCGGTTATCTGGAATATTTTTAAACAGAAATAAACTTAACTTCTATTTTTAAAATATAAATCCAGTACTTGATTTGCTGGAAACTTTATAGTTTGTAATAATTCCGACGTATTTGGATTAATATGTAAAATACGCGCTCCATCAAAAACTGCCACCCATAAATTGCCATCGGTGTCAATAGTCATACCATCGGGTACACCGGGGATATTATGATGATCCAAATTAAAAACCACTTTTCTATTGCCTAAAATTTCCATTTGTAATCTATTTTAAATGCATTGCATTCGAACATACATATTTCGCCTTTTTCTATATTATAGTCGTACTGATCTACTGTACGCCTCGGTGAATCAATATAATACATTTTCTTTAATTTTGTATTCCACGCTAGTCCATTCGAAATACTTACTTTCGTCAAATGCACTTTTACTTCATTACGATTGACAAGTGTATACAAAGTGCCTTTCTCCTTCTCTAATTTCCCGATTTCTGGTTCTGGTCCCATAGTTCCGACCCATAAACGTCCAACTGGATCAGCTTTTCCATCATTGAAACGATTATTTACAACTTCTGGTTCATTTTCAACTTCAACTAGTTCTTCTCGCCGGGAAATTTTCCTACTAACACCATCCCATGTCACTATAACCAGTTTTCGGCCAATTGCAACCAAGAATTGATCTTCCGTACCTTGTACTGGGATAACCAACCCCAATGGACCACCCTCTGAACTCCATTTGATAAAGTAAAGGAATTTTTTTGAATTATATGCACTTACCAATTTTCACTTTGTTGTGCGATCCTGTAGAAGGCACATACTTGTTGATAGTTTGTCCGAAAATATCAACATAATAAAGGGTCTGGGTAGCTTCGTCCCAATGGGGACCCTCACCAAGGGTGGCTCTTTCAGTTATAACTTCTATTACTGGGGCCATAATTATGAATGGCTTTACTTTCAGCTGGACAGGCTTTTATAAGAATTTTAATCAGTTTAATTAACCTCAAGGGGAACAAATTTAATTATAACAGCAAATACATATACAATCATAATTAAATTTCAACTCCTTATCAAGAGTTATGAAAATTGATTAAATAAAATACCCTTAGATTAAAAATTAATTTATTTGATATAACATTAATTACAACCATCTAATATCGGAAACTAAAGCTATATGATCCGACGGAAAAACAATACTCGGTAAGGCAGAATGTTCTTTCAATTCTTCAATACTTGGGAAAGGAACTACTTTCACAACTTCCATTTTATCAGTTTCATAATAAATATAATCCAAACAATCCGCAAATCCGACAGTGTAGTTAGTGTACTGAGGTGTGCCACAAGCACTTGCTAATTTTAAACTTTGTGAGAGTTCGACATCGTCTATAGCCTCTTCTTTGTCTGCAAATAGTTCCGCGAATTAATGCAGTAAATCGTAAAATAGTTCTCTGAAAATAGTTATAAACTTACCGCTTTGGAAATCAATACAATCGCTAGATACATGCCCTGTGGTGTAAAGTTTGTAAATACCACATTGTGGTACACTATTAAAGTCACCACAAAATATAAGCGAACATCTTTTATCACTATTCTAAAAAATATAATTAAAGAATTTAAAAAAATACGGATTAAAATGATTAGTTACTTTTTCTTTCAATTCATTCAAAACATTTTCTACATATTTAATAGCTAAACCACTTTGTAACAGTCGGATGTGGTCTGCATCTGGATGAAAATATAAATGTATATTTGCTACGACTAAAATTTCATTAAACTCTTTTGATTCTAGTATATTGATCTGTAAAGTAGTAGCAAGTTCCAAAATACGTTCACTTAGTTGTTTATTTTTAGAAATTTTTTCCCACAAATTTGAAAAAAGTTTATCTGTGCTTAGAGCTTCTGAGAATACAATACGTCTTGAATCAATTTTGTTGAATCGATTTTTGTTATAGAAAAACGCTAGACCCTCGGCTACATCCCCCTTTAAAGCAAGGTCGCTACCATAATTAAAAAGCCCAAATATACGAGATAAATCATGCTTAAATATTTTTCTGTCAACTTCTTGGAGGCATATTATATCGGCGTTGTAGCCTGCAAATAAACAATGGAATATTTTCCAATTAAATGTCTTTCTACCTACCTAAAACCTCTTTTATAAATAACTGTTTCCGATAATTAATATCAAGAGCATGTGGGGCACAATAAGGATGTAAAACGTCTCTCGTGTAATCCATAGAAGCGTAAAGATCCGCTAGAATGTTATATGAAACCACCCTTAAACTTTATAAACAATCAATACCAAATTTTTTTGCTAAGAGAGTAAGAGGCTTTACGTTTTACCGACAGTATGTTCTTTTGTAAACTCATGCCTAATTTCAAATGGGCATTTTCCTGGTGCTGCAGTAACAGGTGTTTTTGAAATTACTTCAGATATAGGCCCTTCGGTATCGCCATTTCGGGGAATGCACGATAATTTTAAAAAATAACCGACATCATCTTCTGAAGGAACATACAAGTATTTCCTACTAACTTCTGACCAATTTTTATTATCCTTTGAACGATACCATATAAATACATTATCCTGATCATTTGTAAAACCAGTTTCCAATTTAGATGGATATACATGATAAGTGGCTAGAATTGAAGTAGGTAATTCCAATGTTTTTACCCAGGGAGAATTGATTATTACTTCGTATGAACTATTTAAGATATTCAGCTTAACTTGGTTACCAGCTTGAAAGACATCTTTACAAATCTTTTCTTTTGGAACATCTTCATTATTTAAATATAAACCTATATTGAGGTCTATATTATTCTCTCCAGTTTCAGTTTTTTTCTTTTTATTCTTTTTAATTACAGTTTTTTCTACATTAGTTGATATTCTGTTGAGGAAACTGTCCACAGTCTCAGATAATTGACGACAAAAATTAAATGCTCTATCAACTTTTAAGTCAGGATTTATATAATGAAATGTGAATTCAAATTGTTCAGTTTCAGTTAAATGTCTTACATATGCTTTGTCCATTTTATAGATATATTTATGAATTAAACGTAATTGTGGATAACGAATAGTAATACGATTTTGCAACAAGTAATGAAATTTTATTATCATTTGTACTAATTTTATAAAATTTTTACGATTTTAACCTAACATTTAGAAATTTTACAATTTTAGGTTATAAAATGCTACGTGTGCGTGTTTTTTTGGAATGCTCAGATCACTTAAGGTCACTCTCATTTTGTACTATTTTGTAGGACAATCAGTTTTAGTTACGTGGCAACACTGACAAAATCATTTAAATTATTAATTGTCAAAATTCTTGTAACCTTTAAAAATTGATATATTATTTTAATTTATCAATCGTTAATGAATTAATTTATTATCGATTCATTATGGTACGAAGTGCCTTTACTAGTGAAACAATAACAAAATATATTCAAGGGTTAGGAAAAGCTTACAATAATTCAGTGGGCCTTCTTTTCGGTCAAGTAAATTACAATTTCGATGTTTTAAGCATATGGTGTTCTCATTTCTGTTTTTAGTCCACATTGGGTAAAGATTATATTGTACATGCATGTTTAACGCCTTCAAGTCAAAACGAGAATGAGTCAGGTGAACAAAGGAATAAATCACACAAGAATATATCAGAACTCGACGAAAAATGTATAGCAGATCATGCTCGTAATGTTTCTCATATGTTATCTGGTGGTATGCATGTTTTGGGCATATTTCTAATATCAGAAGATAACTTGTTAAGTCCATTTAGTCCGAAAGTAAAGTCCGTATTGATGAAATTGCATCAGCAATTAAACTCTGTTAAATATTTGTATGGCAATGCGGAATCTGAGAAATTAGTATTAAATTATTCCATTAAATCCAATCAATTTGTTTGCAAGAGTTTCGATGCTACTACATCACATGTTTCACCTGCTGAATTTAAAACTTTAAATGCACCCGTTAAGTGGCAAAAGTTAGAATGTATCTTTGAAATTGATTATTTGTATCATATTAAAGAGGATGAGCCTACTGTTGGTTGCAATTTAAAGAAACACATGAATGTAACACAGTTTAGATTTCCGTAAATGATATTATGTTGCTTATAAAATTATTGTAGATTTTATTAGATACAGTTAATAAGGGATTGAATAATGCTAAGTTTCTTTATAATGGAGAAATCCACCAGCCTGATGAAAATTTAGAGAATTTAAATAAAAAGAAAGGACAGAAAAAAGGAACAAACGAGGATATTAAGCCAATACACGTTTCAATTTTTCAATCATTGGTAAAATTTTGATTTGTTTATTTTTTAAAAATTGCTATTAAGAGTTTTCTATTTAGACTGAACATGAAAATGATGTTAAATTATTCAATGCCGGCGGACAAATTAGACTAGTAGGACAAGTTGCTTCAAAAGTTTGGATGAATCCAAAAACTACTGTAGAAGGTGCATCTGCTGCAATAGTACAGGATATTATGAGAAGTTTAGTTACACGTTTAGAAATGCACTGGGATTCGTTAACTGAAGAAGAGGATTCAGAAAGTTAATATTATTTTACAAAATTAGGAGCAATATTTCTTAGTATATGTTCCAGATATTAATACGATTCATGAACCACCCAGACGTGTATTCATTCCAATTTCAAATACAGAATTGACCGTCTCCGACTATTTATTCCCTGGGGAAAGCTCTCCTGATTTATTGGCACCTTTACAGGATCTTCTAGGCATTTCATCTGTTAATTTAAAGAACGTTGAGGATATAGAAGGACAAGCTGGTAAGTTAATTATAAAAATAGATTATTGGGAGGGTTAAATGTTATTCTATTTTGTAGATTTGACTCAATATCCCGACGTTTTAGAAAACGAAAGTGAAACCGTAGTTCCAAATCTTCCGACAGATACAAACAAGTTTATGTATTTAGTTGGATTAGGTGTTGCGTTGCTGGTATTAATTCTCTCATTGTTAATACATTTTATTAAGCAATGATCATTAAATATTGTTATTATTTTATGTTGTTGATGATTATATAAAATAGTTGTTAAAATCGTAATTACTTCACAAAAAAACAATTTTTTTTATTTATCTATATTTTTTAATAAAATTTTGAGGGTGTACAAATTTTCTTTATTTTCATTCGTGAATTTATTAATAATATAGGAAAAGAACAATGGAATACTTAATTAAATTTACATTTGGAAAAATCCATTTCTGGATGTTGCTCCATAAACCTGAAATTAACATATATTGAAATAAGTGATTCAACTTATTTAACAACAAATACTTTTTAATAACGTCTTGTTTTTTCTGTTCATCGCTAGTTGGTAAACCTAATTCCTTTTGCCTTTGATCATACATCATTTTCTCCACCAAACCTCTAGTCTCCCCATCTAAGTCACTTAATTTAGATGGTTCCGGATTTATTTTTCTGGTACTAATTTCTGGATCGGAAACGACAAGTTTATTCCACCAATTCATTTTATTAACCTGTATGAAAAATCTTATAACATACAATATCACAAAAAATTCAATTTGAACCTTTTCGAGATTAAATAAAAGTATTTTGCCATCTTCAATAACCCAGGTGCTCTCTTCTAATTTTATTTCATATGGAAAATCATCATCGACAATAAGTGGTTGTCCTTTAACGCCGCATGTAAGATGTTTCTTTGTTAAATTCACCACTACATCTCGCTGTTTTGCTCGGAAATTGATGTTTAATGGAATTCTCACCTATAAAAATAAAATTATTTAAAAAAATAATAAATTTAGTTAAATACGTGCACAGAAAAGTATACGTTTAATGGAAGGTTACAAAACACGTCATACAATAAGTCACAAAATTATTTAGCTAATTTACTTTAGAAAAGAATTTTTTTCATTGTGACAATAACATCACATACAAAAATGCTTTAATGAAGTTTAATCGGAAAAACAAAGTTTAATTTATTGTTTCTAAACTTTTGATTTATGCGAATTATATGTGATTAGGTCAAGGTTGTTAAACAGGTGAATTTAAGTCATTGTTAATGCACTAAAGAAGATGTACGATGCTTTAAGATTATATTACTGTAGTGACAGTAAAATACATTATTTCTTACAGTAGAACATTGATAGCCAATGATCTTTACATGGTTTTTGTTTGTGGTCAACAATCATTTGGTGAACTGTTTCGTTATTGAAATACATTCATTATCCTTACAATTGCATTATAAATCTGTACACTTTTTGAAATATAGTAGATATACGTAAATACGTGACTTGATTGAGAAATTTGTAAAAGGAAGATGGATATCCTTTTTTTCTCTTATTAATCGTACATAGTATTCAAAAAGTCATTAAGGATAGGGTGTAATTATTTACTTGGAAATACATACTCGTACATATTAAGAAATATAAACAAAATAACAGATTCATTTTTGTATTATCCTTCAATACTAATTATAAAGAAATATAATATTTCGTGTAATTACATCTTCGACAACAACTGTATAAGCGACCTTAATCATAAATCATTTTGCTAAATATTTATGAAAAAAAAAAAAATACGCATGATTCGTAAAACCGGAAATTATTTTAAAGCATGGTGACATGGTGTTAGCAAGAATTTTATAGACAAATAGTTATTAATTACATTTACAATGAATTTAACTATTAAAAATTATTTATGCAGATTATTCTAGGTAGGGCCGTATTTCAAGTTTCAACGACAAACTTAACAATTAATAATTTTCAATATCCTTTAGTTTAATGTATGGATTTTTCATGAATCCATTATCAGAGCTATTTATTTTTGCATAAACATAAGCAAAAGTGATGCATTTTTCATTACTTCATTTAAAAAAATACCAAAATAAAGAATTCCAACAAATAATTTATGGTGAAAGCATTTATTATTTAATATTTTCACACTATAGTATTTTTTCTGCATATTCGTGTTATACTGAAAAAAATATAAAATACATAATCAGTGTATAAATGTCTATACCATCGAACAAAAGAATATAAATTTTAGAAAACTAAAATGAAAAGTGTTACTAATATTCAATAAAATTGGTAAAACGATTCCATTTAATTGTGAATTATTTCTTATAATAACTTTCGCCATAAATATTAAGAAATTTCCCAAAATAATAAAAAAAAAACAAAACAATAGAAACATCAAATAATTAAACATATTATGTCTTCAACAAATTATTATTACAAAACCTTGTTGTTTAAAGCAAAAATTGCATTTTCTTTTCTTTTATCATTATTATTTATTTAAGCAAAAATTAATTAAATGACCTTAGCATGTCATAAGTTTATTAATATTTTTTAATTACATTTTTTTTTCGTCTTGGTCACAATCATCACACATATGTATGTACATATTTTACAAATTAAATTTATGATTTTGCATTTTCAAAATTCCAAATGAGAAAACTTTACTTATCCATAATCATTATTATTTAAATATTGTGCAATAAAAACAATAAATTTTATTACTGGTGTGCTATGTATTGAATTATTATGAATTTGATATATACCTTGAAATACATACATAAATAAATCACTGTATACAGAATTTATTGTTGAAATCTAATTAAAGTTATATTTCCCAACAAATTCTTCGTTATAATAAACGTAATTAAACTACATTTCAAATGCATCTTATTATTTATTTCATCTTAATCTAACTAATAATAACAACAATATTTCTTAACAACATTATATAGACTTTGAAAAATTAATTATTCTTGTAATGTATTAATTAAAAAACAACAATAAAAAAAAACATATCCATTGTCATTATCAGTAAGTCAATGTTTTATTACGAAATTCATCAAATTGTCACCATTATACCAACTCGATACCATCATTTATTTGAATATAAATTTGCTTTCATACATTGATTATATAAATAGTACATAAACAACATACAATGTATTTTATTTTAAATAGTGTGCCTTCTGTATTGGTAAATATTAGAAAATTTTGCATAATTGGAACAGTGCAGATGCAACTTCCAATGTAAATATTTTGTAATTGTAATATTGTTGCACTCTTGTGAATTTTTAGTATGTGTAAACGTATTGTTTATTAATGTTGGTGAATTAGTTTTAATAGAATAAACTAAATCAAATGACAAAAAACACAATGGGGAATCAACTAAACGAGGTAAGTTATTTAGAGCACAAGAATGTGACAAAATTGCATAGTTTCATAGTAGTTTTTTCATAAAGATGATCGTTTTCAACAAATCAACGTGACCCACTTTTAAATCATATCATTCACAATGGACAATCTTCAAGTAAATCGTATTATTGTATAATATTGCAAAAATTCGCACATTCTATAGAATCCATGGCCATAAATATAAAAATTTCTAACATAAAACAATTAAAAGATCCCCTATCTAATAGATTCAGATTTGCATTTTCCTTTTCTTTCAAATAAACACCGGACAATTTCGTTTCAATGGCAATATAAATAAAAAAATTCTATTTTAGACACGACAAACAAATGCTAAAAAGTGAATTAAACTAACATTCTTCTTGAAATGTTCTTGAAAATGTAATTTTCAATCGATTTTACTTATATACGATAATAAGAGTTAACGAACCTTGCAATTTTGAACTTTTAAAGTATAATTGAAATAAATTGCATATTGCAAATTGCATTTATTTCAAAAGATTATCCTTTACAAATGCATTTTTATTAATACAACTTTGTAAAATCAAATGAAATGTTTTATTTAATACTTTTTCATGATAAACTACTGTACAACTTTGTAATAATTACATACATTGGAATAATGCAATATCTTTTGTAATTTATTGTTAGAACAACATATTATTAACACATTAGATAAAAACCTACATTTTGCAATAGTTAAGTCTTATATTATACATATAAAAAACGTAGTTTTTAACGTGTGTGTCTCAATTTTGTTCGAAAAACTTATCAAGGTGGCATTGAATTTGATACAAATTTATAATTATGTTGTTTTATTGTATAAAAATATTGAAAACGGAATAAGACAAGTTTTTTTTTCTTATTAATTTAAATTCAGTAACAAGGACGATAAAAGAAACATGTGTACATTTGTAAAAAAGTTCCTTCCATTGTAAGGTGTTCGAAAACGAAAGTTAAAAAAAGGCAGAAAAGTGGCTTTTTTGTAAAACGTGCGGAAAAGAACGGAAAAAATGTTATTTTTGAGAAAACAATCAATATCATGCAAAATCATTAGTCTGTCAATTAATTTGTTAAATGAAAATCAATAAATCACATTTAAAACGTATAAATTAAGACCAAAGAGTGGCAGATAATAATAATAATTATGAATAATATTACCAAACGAACAATATATTTGTACAGTAGTGGTTAACATTTAATATTTAATAGTTTATGTTATATTATGCAATATATTGACATTGATTGTACGATAGACTTTAATTTTAAATCCATAATTAACCATTCATCCGTAGAAAGAAAAATGTTAAAACACTTTGTAATTTATTTTTAACATTATATAGTTTCTTAAGTAATCTAGGAAATGAAGAAAAATATTTATTTTTCAAGTATTACCTTGTTCATATTACATTAAACAAATATTACTATAAAATATTAACTACATGTATATAAACATATATAAATATATTTAATAATGCTAATTATAATCCATATTATGCTGTTTTATTATATACAGTATAAGCCAAGATGAAGAAATTGACCATAAGAAGAAAAACATTAATTAAAAATCATTCGTTAATAATAAAAAAAATCATACATGCAAATGATAAATTTTTTTGTCCTTTAGGAACTAAAGGCAACTTTCCTTAATCGAATGGTATTTTTTTTATATTTTTAGCTAATCTAGAAGGGAAGATTTGCTCTTTGAAAGCAAGTGATGTTGGCTTACTCTAAATGCATTGTAAAATCGCTTCAGAGCCCGGCCTTAATTAATTGACAATATTGTGTAATTTCCTGATCGGTTTCATTGTTCAAATAACAGTCATATATAATATTAAAATTGTCCTTGTATTTAAAACCATAATTATTATTTCTTGCAAAAAATAAATAAAATACATATATACAGGGTAATAAATTTTAAAAATATGATCGACTTTTTTTAATGAGCAAAACAACCAAATTTAAATTCCATTGTGTTTAGTTGGTTTCACACAAAATATGACGTAAAAATGTTTTTTTTTTATTACTGGGGACTCCTAATAAAACAAAACAAAACCCGGAATCGTATTTTCCAAATAATGCAACCGGACTTCTAATTCAGTAAGTGATTAAATAATAAACACAATTTTTTTTTGCTAAATAATATGACAATGACCTTATCCACTAGAAAAAGTACGAGTCTATGTACAATAAGTCTATAAATAGAATTACATTTTTTAAATCAATCTCCAAATGCACAAAAAAAATCAAAACATTTAAATATTACATAATAAAAGCTGTACAATTAATTAATTGAATTTAGATCTCAAATGCTGTTAGATTTCACGTAGGCACGATAATAACTACTTTTATATAAGGAAATCTATTATAAACTGTGTAGGAATGTTTAATAAACTGTTTTATATCGATGTTTTATAATAGAATTGTTTTTAATTGTAAATTATTATACAACAGGACACAACAGACTCGGATAGATTTTTTCGCCACCTTCATAAAAATGTGTACACGTGAAAACTGTAACCTTGTAATTTATTAAATTATATAGATATTGAAGTAAAACTACTGTTCTTTATTCAAATTACTGCAAAAAAAAATTAAATGTGAGAAAATGACACGACAGAAACTGCACCCACTTCGATAATGCGTTATGTAATTTTGTCACAAATCCTGGTAGGCTGTTTATTACGAAAAAAACTGATTAGATCACAAAATGGATTCCTGAACTTTTGTGGATTTTACAATTTTAGTTACGTTAATGGATTTATACATACATAAAAGTAAATTGCCATATTTTAACAAAAAAACAAATCGATAATAAATTACATTGTACATGGCAATACAAAGAATTTTCTGGACAATCTTACTAATATGCTATTGTCAATGTCTATATTGACCTCATTGTCCTTATGAGGGTCAAACCGAATAGAAAAAATCGAATTATATCACAAATATCATATCTTATTAAAATAAATTTCGAAATGTATATTTGTATTACGATGAAAATAATAAAAATTAATTATGGTTGTTAGCTTTAAGCTGGATTAAATTGCGAAAATTAATTATAAACATTATAGAAATTGTTCAATTTAAATAATTCGAATATACTGATTATGATTTTTATCTTTTTATGATCTTTATTAAAATTTATATTGATATTAGATATAATTTCCTTTACAATTAACAAGTTGTTTAAAGTAACCTTAATAGAAAATAATTGACTTTTTGTAACAAGCCTTTTATCAAGAGTGCCGACAGTAAGTAATTTTTTAGATTACTACTTTATCATATGAACTTTTCCATTTTCCTACAATTTCTAATTAAAAATTATAATGCAAGCTAATATTAAAATGTTAACAACTTTATATACATACAACATTTTTCATTCATTCATTTTACGTAAGAAAATCTTTTCAATAATAAATTCGCATGAAATTACCGAAACTGGTGAAACAAATTTAGTAATTTTTAATTGGATTATTATCTTACAACATAAAAAAAAAACACTATTTAAGTAATCCCTTCCTATTTTAACGCAAAAAAAAGATTAAAATGAAATGTAACAATAAATGATGATTCAGTTAATCCTGTTTGCAAGGTTGTTAATTCTCACTTTTGTCAGGACAATTTTTTTTTTACAGAAAAAAATCCTTATAAAAGGAATGGTATTTGACATTGTTGGAAAAATTAATTACATTATATTTACTTACGTATGTATATTGTATATTAATAAAACTCTCAATGTCAATGAACTTAAATGAAAACTATAAAATTTTAAGGTGAAAACGTGACTTGAATTATCTCAAAAATATACAAGAAAAATTTTAATAGTATACATTAAATCACCGTAACTCATTGCTAATTTTATAAAAGCATTATTTGTATTATATTACCGGTGTTATAAAAAATAAATCTACCTATACTATATAAAAATAGTAATCAATGAATTGGATTTTGATAATGTAAAATTGTTTCCAGACAATTTTACGAATTCTTCTCAAGGTAAATAATTAACGTCATAAATTGCATTGTACATTTTGCTACTAAAAATATATATATTAAATTTGAAGGTAGTTGAAGAAAATGTCCATAAAAAAAATATCGATTAGAATTCCACTTTTATAGTTTTAAAAGATGATTATTTAACCTTCGAAATATTTTTAGTTTGATGAAAAAAAATTATATATCTATACTTACATTATTATAAAATTTTTAAATTAGCATAATAATATGTATTTTGATATCGTGTCAATAAACTAAAAAATATCTCAGAAAAATACAAAAAATAGAGATGATGCTTTAAAAATACATGCTCAAAAAATGGAATTTAAACAATTTAATGAATTTATAAGCTTCAAGCTACGTACATAAAATTTAATTACTAAAAATATATATATTATAACTTAAATATGTACAGAGGGATGTAATTTTGTAATTACCAACCTAGTGGTTGTTATATAAGAGTATGTAATTATATAATTAAACGTAATAAGGTCTTTTGTTTTAATAGAAAACGTGACTATTGCTAATGTAAGATAAAAATAAAGCCCATTAAATACATGGTCAAAATATGTTTTCTTTTATTTTTATGTTTACGAAATATCAGAATCTAAAAAAACCGTAAAATAGCCAAAACTAGGTAAATATATTCATTTTTTTTTTGTCTACAATAGTAAAAATTTGCCAAATTCTTAAATTTATCTGTAAACAACCGTTACCATAAAAATAAGAATATTATATCTACCAAATTAATGGTCTGTTATTAAACAAAAAAGCGCACCATTCATTTACATATAAATTTTAACATCAAACTTAAAACGGAAAAATTATAACTGACAAATCACGAAATAAAATAATAAAAATTTCATATTACATGAGACATTTTTGCGCATCTATGTTAATTTTAAAAATTTAACGAATTAAAAATTTAAATTAGATTTTCTTTTGAAACAAACGTGAGAAACTGCGCACCTCTTTAATATTCAGATTCTTTCAAAAAAAGTGGACTTATTTCCTAAATTGGAGTCATCAAGCATTTTAAATACATATATATTTAAGTGGTGATAATTAACAAATTAATTTCAAAAAGAAGTATTAATGTGTATCAGTATAAAATGTCAATGTCATTCGCCCACAACATAAATAAATATTAATGAAATCAATCAAAATTTTCTTAATACAACGTTAATTCATGGCGAATTATAATTTTTTTATCCTATTTAGGATATTATCTTCCAAATTTACTTGTTCTAGAATAGGGTAAATATGGGTAAAATGGACTGATATGTAGACAGTCTTCTGACTATGTAGATCAGAAACTAGACCGGTTTTTATTTACAAATAAAAATGTAGAAAATAGAAAAATAAGATATTCAAAACCGTATCTAATTAACAGTAATACAGTATGTGACTTAAAATAAATATCCCATATTAAATTCACGGTCATCTCACCCAACATTTAATCCCACATTAAATAAACAATGGGGGATAACTTCTTTTCATTCATTTTTTACGATGTACACGCTTTTCTATTGTTTACAATTACATTAACCGACATTTGACATGTGCAGATATTGAAATGGGTTTGCCACCTTATCCGGATTTACCCTAATACGTATATTATAAATTTACATTAGCTCCTATTGACATTTCAATGTAGTTTTTTCCATTATAGTAAACGTATACTTATTACAATTACTATCATCTAAATTCCAAATACAGCTGATATATTACGCTAATAATAATTTATAACTACCTGCACTATATAATCAGAAATATTTAACATTTGCTCATGTTTTAGGATACGTAACAGGATCTTAATAGTTATTTATATGAATAATTGAATACATGTATGTATTATAATGACAAAGTGACTAGAGTCATTAATTTTTGTTAACAATTATTATTTTACATAGTTCTATTAGCAAAGCCTTCAAAGATAATCTTTAATAGTAATTTGCACTTAGGATATTTTATGAATTAAATTATAATACTCTCAATTAATTCAATTATATATGTATATTATATGAATAATTTCATTAGAGTAACTTGAGAATAGTAATAAAAATTGAAAAATCAATTATGAAAATAATTTATTTACATCTTGTTTAGCTTCTAATATTTACCATTTCATCGTATTAATTGAAATTACGATCATATACTCGTATGTATGTGCAATGCAGAAGTCTATTAATTTGCAATAAATTTTTTTACAGACAGTATCATAATGCTAGGTTTACACGCTCATGCAATTTGCGCAAATCGGATTGTGCAAGCAAATTTGTACAAATGAACTGAACTGATTGTTCACCGTTTACACCTTCAAATTTTTTGACCAATTTTTTAGTGAGAATGTTTCAATTTTCAAATTTGTCAAAATGGAAAAACCGAAAAATAAAGAAATTCTTTTCCAAATTTCGACATTTTTAAAAATATTTTGTTTTTTTAACAAAATATATGTAATTAACACACTTTACAATAAAAATGACAAATTGATATTGAAATATTTGATATTAAGTTGGTGCATTTTCGTTCACACGTTCATGCAAATACACCAATCTCATGCAAATTATCTAGCAAAATAGATTTTACTCAAGCCACATTTTTTGACTTGCACAAACTTCATGCATTCGTTTACATGCAACGATTTACTTGTGCAAATAGGTTTGCACAAGCCGATTTGCGCAAATTGCATGAGCGTGTAAACCTAGCATAAAATATTTAATATGTAACAATTTAATTCATATGAAATATTTTGTAATTGGAACATGTAAGTTACTCCTGGTTACTCCTATTCCTCTTTCTTACTGGTCTCCATCTATGATTATTATTTGTGAACTAAATTTGTGCCGTTTAACATGACGGACTCTATAAAGGTACTTTCAATGATTCAAATGAAAAACTAAACTTTAAAAATAAAAAATTGACAATTCCGAAATTATCCAGAATATGTTATGAACATATTCATTCACTTTATATTTAAATAAATAATATAAATGACTCTACTATTTAAATGTATATAGAAATTCATAAAAAGGCATACTTCTAGACAAAATATGCAAACTTCTAATAGCCGATATCTCATTTTTAACAAATGAAATAATATAAACAAAAAATCGTTAAAAGAAATTAATGTAATGCAAACTTAACAGCGACGTAATATACTAAGTATGCTAGCCCGTAATAGTAGTAGTAGAAGATTTTTATTAAGAAAACGACTAATGACAGAAAACTAAAAATTTTCCACTCCGCATTTACAATAATAGTTACCAGCAATAACTAGTAATAATGGACAACCTTTTGAAATCCTTCATGATGAGTTGATAATGTATTATGCGTCCTTCTTAATTATTTACTCCATAAGTCGATAATAGTTTCATTTATTGATAATGGAAAATTTTATAAATTATAAAATCTCTTTCTCATACATATATGGATATTATAAGGGTATAAAAAATATGCCATTTTATACTGAAGATAATTACATATACGAGAATATGTTTTATACGGCATAGTGAAACTATTCTAGCGTGTATACAATTGTTCATTTATAAGCTTTTACATTCTTATGTTAATCCTCTTGGATTAACCATACGAAAATCACTTTAAAAACTACTAAGCTTAAAATTTTTCTCATAATGCATTCTCGAAGTAATTCTGCTGTATGTATACAAAACGTGTTTAATTTTGGTAGTTTTGTTTTGTAATTTTTAAATGAATTTAAAACGAATGGATATTTCCGACGAAATAAAGAAGAATACGATTAAAAGCATAAAAGGTTTTCATGACAGAAATATGTGTATATAATTATAAACTAAGCTTGTCTTGATATAGAACGTTTTTGATTTGCGGAAAATTAAAACATATTTAATTTATGGACATCGTTATGTTTTACTGTTAATGATAGCTCTAACTGAGAATGGTTATATTCAAATATTTTAATTTGTAAAAGTTGTGGCACTTTCTAAATGTATAACTACCAAAGACAACTTTTATGTTGTGACATTTAAAAATGAGTGTCAATTTATTTTAGAAGCTACAAATGAATGTTTGTTTCAAAAAGTTGTACTTGTTTTCGGTTCGTATGGTGTTCGTATTAGAAATGAATTATTAAAGGTAACCGTAAATAACATCGAAGATTAAGAATATATACCTACTTATATATATATCTATATTGAAAATTAATATCTTGGTATTATACGTATTATATGTAGGTACATAAAAGGTTGACTTTTTTCAGGAAAGACACAAGATAAAGTTAGAACATATATTCCGAGTGAAAACTCGATTAGAACCTTAAAATGCCTACCAGGCAGAAAAACTTAATAAGTTAAATGTGAACAACAAATTATTATTTACGTGAATAAACCTAATATACAAATTGAAAATTATACCAATAGGTATACTAAAATATGTAGTTAAATACCATAGTGTGTTCGTATCATCCCGTTACATAGATTCTAAATCCCCAGTCTAGCAGATTATATTGAACATGCTTTTGCTGAATGTTTCATCAAATAACTTTCTAATGCTAAAATCAGACAACTGTTACTTAGAAAAATAATCTATACAAAAAAAAAATAAAAATTAAACATAAAGTCACTAAATATATTAGTGACTTTAATTAAACATTTTATGCTTGTCGAATGAAATGTTAGTTGTCAACATAAAAATAGAAAACTGTAACTAGGTAAGAGAATCTAAAAATAATTCAGACTTGAAATCAAATTGAGAGACAATGAAGAGTCAAGAGAAGTGTAAAATTGGAAGATATCAAGACATCGATCCAGACATTGTATTTCTTATACTTTTGATACTAGTAATTCTTATGAAATTTATCTCAAATGTGCTATATTATTACTTGTGAAACATTTATTCCATATGTGAACCACCTTAAAAATATATGGACCATTTCTTAAAATGCAGTGATTCCCACCACGGTAATAGAGGATTGGATACATTTTTTGTTATCTACATGTATAGCAAATTTTAAAAAATCACATCGATACTAAATTAATCATATAAGAGAGATTACTGACAGGATCTTTCCTAAAAATGAAATTTTGTTTTGTAAGAAAATTAAAATATCTTCATGTAGTTTCTATCTAATTACGGGTAATTTCAGTTGTAGGTACAATTAATTTTCATATGTATGTATAGTCCAGTCAATTTAGACATGCAAGGGTATAAAACTTCGCACTTA
>SSSI01007687.1:0-32923 GCA_004796505.1 Oryzaephilus surinamensis | reverse complement strand
ATAATAAGAGTTGTTTGTTCCTTGTTTAGCGCTGGAAACGCGTTACTAGTGTCGCCCCCAACAAACGGGACTGGCTTTATTGACGATAAATAGGGTTTCTGTAAAAAATAGTAAAATTCGCACGGTAGATGGGGCCATTTTATTTTTATTTATTTCCTTTATTTTATTTTTTTTATTTCATTTATTTGCTGCATGTTTCGAACTTTTTAGTTCTCGTCAGTACGATATATTACATACTTATTGTTGTAAAATCGTAGACATGCACGCAAATCTTTCACACATCATACTGTTTTTCGCAGAATTTGAAAAAATGCAACCCGGGCTGCTTTTAAAAATAGAAGAAAAGGCAAATTGTTTTTAGGATACTTGTAAAAGAATTCTCTATGAAATAGTCCCCACAAACCACGTATCTTTTTAATTACAAGTAAAATTAATTTGGAAAGCATTACTAATATTGTGGTATTCCACAAAACGCGTCTCTGTAAAGCCGAAAAATAACCAAAATATGTTATATTCTAAAAGGGAATCGGTGATGTTTATGTAATAAGTACTAGCGCAAAAAGGGACTAAACAATGATATTTAACTCTTTTATCGTATGAAGCCATTATACACAAATAGATAATGTATCTAAATTGCTAATTAGAGTCTCACAATTACCAGAAATGTCGCCAAAAATACGATAAATTCATACACTAAACAATAGAACATTTTCTTACCTAACTTCATTCGCCGATGAATACACGAAAACGAAAACAATGTTTTTAGGAATATTAAAAAAGTATTAATATAAATTTTCACGAAAACAATTGTTTAATATTTTATCTTTCTATTCACATAATTGACAAATGTTTGTTAAATTTTATTTTCGCGTTTCAAATGTTTCAAAGGAAAACTTATTTGTACATATAATTTAAAACAAGACAGTCTTATATATAAGTCATCTCTTTTCAATGCATTGATAAACGCATAACGTATGTCATTGATAGACCTTGCCATTTTTTCGCAGCGCTGTGAACAAACGGGACTTGAACTATTCTCGTGTTTCCAGTGTTGCCTATTGAATGAGACGGGGCTGGTGAAAACTGTTGTTATATACACATATATGTCATATATGCATCTTGTTTTTGGTATTACTCAAGTCCTCTTCCTCTCTTTCTCTCATATTTGTAAATGTATGCATGTATTTATGAATGTGTGAGCATAAATGTGTATGTCCGAAAAGCTCAGTCGCTTTGCCCAATTCATATGAAATTTTTATTACATTTCGGTGGGACGAAAAACGGTTGCGTTGAATTTAATGGCCATGTTCGATCACTTTAGTATGGATAATGATTCCCATTTTCATTTTTTTTAAATAAATAATTCAGTACATATTACTAAGCAAATATGAACTATAAATAGGCTGTTTTTCCGAATATTTATTTAATCATGTCGAATTAAAATATGATGTTATGTTCTTTGACACAGAATGAATGCTTTCTATTCTATCTACATTCTACATTTGTTTTGTATACAGGGTGATTTTATTTAAGCTTCAACAATAATATTTTAAAAACTATTAAGAAATATTTCAACCAAATTTTCCAACCAACATTTTATGTATGATATTAAAACTAGAGCATTTTTTGTTTTGATAATTAAAATTAAAGTACTTCTTATTCTCGTTTAACACGAAACAGTTTTCTTTATGATTTTAAGTATTATAAAATATTAAAATTAGAAGTATAACCCTTTTTATGTACACCATTAAAACTAGAACATTTTTTGTTTATTTTACAATTATTTTTAGAATAATAAAACAAAACAGCATTTACTTTGAAAACGATGGTCTTCTTTGAAAATCGAAAGAGTATACATATGTATGCAAATTGGTATAATAAACTAAACTAATTATTACTTAAAATGATTCGTACTTTTTTTTAAATGCACCCAGTTACATTTTCCTAAAATTTTCACTTGAACATTCTATTCTATAATTGCAAACAATGAATACAAAAGTGATATTCATTTACCTTGTAATTTCTATGTAAATTACCAACTTGAAACATCTAATATAGTGTATTTTTCTCATGAAAAATAATCTGTAACAAAACAGCTCGAACAACATTGCATGCATTATAATGTTTTTATGCAAAGTGAAGCATTTTAAATATAGTCATGCTAAAATACTAAATACATCTATAAAGTTTTCAATTTTTTTGTTCAGTTTAATAAACACTGTACGTATAACCTCTGGTATATACAGAAATGTTAGTACTTTGAAAATTTATTGTTATTCTACAGATTTCGTGCTTGCAAATTCCTATATATACCTTATATATATAATAGTATTCTCATATTTTCATATTGATATTATCTTTCAAGAGGAATAAAAGAAAATGGGTAGATTTTTTATTATCGTACATTTGAAACAAACAATATGCCATATGTACATATATGTATTTCTATGTATACGTAATCTATCCACGTGCACTGACAATTCTAAGAACAATCCGGGCTAGAAAACTCAGATGAACCATAAATAATAGAAATATGTTATGTCGGTAGTAAATATAAATCTTAGTTCTTAAACGTGCAGAGAAATATCGAACATTATATATGAGCATGCTTAATCGACTCAATGAATCATTCAAATCCGCTGTAAAACAGTTATAAATAATACGGGCTGTGTGTCGGTGGAGGCGGCATGAATTTCATACACACACACACATTTTCATCATGTAGGCATATATTATGCCGATACATATACTGGGTGATTCAGAATAACGTTCCGAATCGTTGAGGATGTATAGAACACGTCACAATGAGTCAAAAAGCCTAATAAACATTTGGTGAATTCGGAACTCCTTCAAAAAGTCTAATACATTATTTTGCTTTTTCTTATTTAACACGAAAATGGCTAGTCCAATCAAAAAAAATTAAGAGACAAAAAAGTTTTATTATTAAATTTTCTATCAGAAAAAGCTTTTTCTCGATATACTTTAATAACCAAATAAAGAAGTTATGGCCATCGAGAGTTTATGTCACCCTGAAGAAGTGCATTTCTAGTAATCAGAATGTTTTCAAATTGCACATATATTTAGAGAATATTAAAAAACTTAAACGTTTAAACGTTTTCGGCTTATTTTTATGCCTTTAGTGTTTCGAAAGCTTATTCTAAATCACCCTGTACATATGCTATTAGTTTTTCCCTCTATAGTTGCATCTGCAACCGTTTTAGCCATAATGTTTGATTTAGCTAATATTATTTTCGATTTCATGTATACACTTTAATTAGACTAAATTAGAGATTCATGTCTATATGACTTTGTACATGAGTTTGAAATGTTTGCACAAATTTGTGCCAGTTTGCATCGTGTTGGGTCACTTTGACTCTGTCAATTATTATACTATATTGAACTAATCGATGACGCAAGACATTTACATTCGAGAGATAAAATGTTTGAAAATAATCGTGAAAAGTTTTCCCCAATTTTTTTGCAGTACGAAAAAATGTCTTTCAAGTTCGCAAACTAATTGTCCAACAAAAACATCATTATGCCAAAATCGTTAGATTAATTATAGTAAAGAGGAAAATGTTTTTCATCCGAGATATATATACGTATATTATTAAAAAGTTTCTATAATAAATTAATCAAACTATGTAGTTTGTTGAACAAAGTGTGTAAATAAAGAGAATAAAGAACAGATCAAGCTTTATTATGTTGATGATGGCACTGTGTGCGAATCTCTAAATTGCATCCATCGCATTATTTTGCCTATATATAGAGAACACTTCAAAAACAAATGGCAACATCCTTGAAAATGTGTCAGTCATTTTGTGAACAAATGAACCAAAGTATAACGTCAAAAGCAATATGAAACGGTCACGAATTGTTTGCGACAGTTAACTATTTATCGCTTATACTTTAAAACTTTTATTAAAACAAACTCCGTCATCAAATATTATAATCATGGTTTTATGAACTTTGCATAATACATTACTCGAAAACAATTTATTCTTATATCGTCATTTCCTGACACAATAATAATTATCGTAATTTTTTTATATGTGCACTTAACCCAATTTCCAATGGAAGTGTTTTGTTGTTGGGAAAAAGAAAATGCGTGTAAATATTATATGGAGTTGAGGTGTAAATTAAGTAAATTTTATGGCGGAAATAAATTACAAACCATTATAATATATAGTACATTGCCTTCGTAAATATTTGCTGAAATAATAGATAGCATTTCGAATTTTTAAAACGAAGTAGAAGTTTGCATGCTGTAAAAAGATATATGTGCAAGGAAATTCAATTCGTTGCATGCTCTATTAAACAATGTTTACAAAGTTCACACCCTTATAAAATAAATATAATGTTTCTAACTCACAGTTTTTTTTTTAATATAATCAATAGTGATATAGCAATCGACATTTTCAAGTGTCTAAAACAATTAAATCATACATTTTTTCACTCTATTGTCTGGGTGTTGGGAGTGTAATAATTTTCGAAAAAAAATACTAGCAAAGACATAAACAGTAAATCAAATTGAGCACCCGCTGAGGATTGGTAAATTATACTCCTACCACAAGAAAGATGTAAATGCCCTTATAAATGTTTCCTTTTATGCCAGAATGTCTAGAAATTTATGTGGTTTTTTATTCGTCTCGTAGATTTATTATAAAACTCGATTTTTAACCATTTTTATTCACTAGTATACATTTTTCGCACACACAGAAACGTTTAAAACCGTGTTTTTTATTTTCTAAACGATGACCATCGGATATGTGAAAATTTTCCCCTTTTCCAAAAATTTATAGTTTTATTTTTGAATAGAAAACGCTTTTATTGACACTTTGGAGAAAGTTCAACCATTTGTTTTTATGTTATCGAATTGAATTTATTCATAACAATAGGCCGTTTTAATTTTCACGTATAATATTGGATATTGAATTCAATTCCACATGTAAATATTTTACCTACGTATTGTATACATGAAGTACACAATAGGATATTATTTACTACGGGTATAATACTATCAATTGATTAGTTTATAAAGTTATAAAGCAAACTTGTGACAGGAAAAATATTAATGAAAGCAGCCTTTTGCCTATATATATAAAATACAATCCAATATGTTATGAAATGGTCGAGTTTATAGGAAGGCAAGATTGAATTCTTGTTTAACAATACGTGTATATATATGTATATACAGGGAGAATAAGGGGAAGTTTTGTACAAACGAAAAAGCCACACACAACAAACGAACTTTGTCAATAAATTATTATTGAAAAAATCATCAATCTTTATTATAACCATTACTATAATATAGAAAAATGACAAAATTTTCATTTATAATCTTATAAATAGATGTATTGTATCGGTTCTATGCACTGCAGTATTTATATAAAGTCCACATATGACACAAAAAGTAGGAAAAGTTATTTTAAGTGCATTATTGTATGCGGAAAACTATATGTATTTATTTATATCAAATGTGAGGGGACACACAAGTAGAAATTTTATTAATATGCAATTTTGTTAATGGATTACTAAATATATTGGGTGCTTAATAATATGTCGTACACGATTATTTACTACAATATTAATAGCCTATTAAATGGTTCCCTCTAATGGGCTGCAAACATTATAAATATATTTCGTTTTATTATTATGAATTATTGTATTCAGCTTTAATATGTACGAGTATATGTTTAATTAATATACAGGATAATATAAATTGAAATCCATCAAAAATTTCCATTTTCTTTGCAATTAAATTAAATAGTCAATATTTTTAGGCATCAACTGAAATTTTTCGTTTGTATTTTAAAAATTAGTCAATTTCTTTTATACACAGTTATATTTTCGTTATAAATTATGATGGCACATTTTTCAAAAAATATTAATGATCGAAAATATACAACGACTGTGAATTAACCAAGAAAGTGGGGTCGGGTAGTGGCCCAGGTGGTTGGAAATCATTTATAACGGCAGCTAGATGGAAGCAGGTGCAACTATAGTTCGATCCATTAAGGTCCTTTAAGCAAGCGAAGGTCCTGCATACTTAAGTTTGCCGACTTGTGTGTGCCTATATCCGGTTTCCCACCCACCGGTGGCGGTCCTGTAGGATCAAACTGTTCAATACAGCTCCAAGGAAACTTGTACATTGTTGTCTCTGGGGAGCGACGACGGTGTTTTCAAATTAACATTTTTCACGAATTTATTTGCGAAACTTTTGCCGTAGTTGAGAAAACTACGTTCTCTTTATAATCATCACTGGCTCTTTGCACAGCTCTTTTGTCTATTGATTCTGTACTAATTCATTTGTAATCATTCATCATTGACTTTTGTACGCTTTTTACTTGTGTATATTAAATGAAGTAACTGTTTTTCCCCTTGTCGAACTATACAATGCAATTTGATTGTTTTTATTTTCATCGATGGAGGGATGCTGTTTGTTAATCTCATTGGAGGCAATGTAATTGGATTAGAGAAAATTCAGTTAATCAAAAGGATAAAAACTTGACAATAAGGATTTTGTGTAGAGTTAATGATAAAAGTTTCTAGTTTTAAAGATAATTGAAAATATTGTAACTTTTAATAAGATTAAGTTTTGTATGTGAAAGGGGAGAGGCAAAAGTTTTATACGAAAATTTTTCTTTCTTTCTTTTTTGTACACACACACACACCGTACACAGTTTTCTTGCTTTTCCATTTTGTGAATTATAAAATGGCACATCTTTTTGTTACAATAATTAAACTTGGCGAATTCTAATGAAGGCAAATGCTTTGGACTATAATTGAGAAGTATGCTGCTCAATACTACAATATCAAAGGCTCGTTAAAAAGTTTTCTAAATATACGGAAAAGGGTTGAACAAGGTGAATGGGAACAGTTTTGACAGCTTTCCCAATTATTCCGCTAACTATATTCAAATTTTCTTCTAAAAATATATCCAAGTGCGACACAAAACCGATTTCAGAATCATAAAATGAATTTTTACTTGATTTTATGTTCTGGAAAAAAAAAACCGTATGGCAAAACTTTGTTTTGCTTTGAAATGGCATTGTTTTAGTGACCTTGACATTCCTTTATTATTTTCAAAACAATTTAAATAGCAGTTGAAAAATTTTCATTCTAATGCAAGCCAAATTCATACGAAATTTTTATCGTGTAAACTTTAATCTTGGACGTAATTTTAAGTTTCAACAAGTTTTTTAATAGTTGCAAAGAAAAATAATGTCCAAATAACATTTCATAAGAAATTTGGCAATTTTTTGTGATGTACACAAGAAAAGTTTGCCAGCCCAAACGGTTTTCCAAATAACAGAATTGTTCACGCCGGATGAATTTGGAAAAGGCCTTTTCCAAGATTACTTACATTCTCATCTAATACTTTTCAAACACTGTTTTTGTTTTTCTTTAAAATTCTTCGACGAACACATACTAATATGTATTTGTGGATGCTGAAAAATGTTTGTTGGCGTTTTGGGAGTCCGAACGAATAAAGGGAATATTAGATTATCAAAAAGTTGAACATGACGCGGCGACTTAAGGCGATTATTGGTGAATGTGAAGGGATGTTCTTTCAATTCTTCCAAACATAAAGCCATCAGACGCACGTTGATGGCACTAAGGATATGTCAGATCAAATTTTTTCTTCCTTTTAGACACACATATAGACACCATTTTCTACGACTAGCGAAAAGTTTTAATCGAACATTTACTCTTCTAGTAGAGCAGTTAGGATTACGACGTGTTTTGTTTTCCACTGTTATCATATCCTCTTGGGATATCAAGTTTCCAGTTCACAGAAACACTTTCATAAATTACTTTTTACTATTATCATGCCTGCTTTTGCATTGACCGTTTTACTAAAAATTGCTGAAGCTCTTTTGCATTTCAACTAAGAAGTCTTATTTCTGATATAAAACGAAATCAGTCCACTCAAGTGCAATGGATAAATTCAAATTAATTTTTAATCTTGTTACTGTTTATTTCCATTTTTTTAATCTTCAAAGTAAATTCTTGTATGATTTATAAAATATTTATGCCGTTTCAACATTAATATGTAAAAGGAAATTATTTTCATCTCAACTAGATTTTTAAATTAGAATTTTACACTTGATTATGTTTTATAACGTTATATATGCGATAAATATTTAAATAAGTTGCAAGGTTTTTTAATCATACGAAAAAAATGTGATTTGTCGTGTTATGGGAAGTTTTTTTCAAAATTTTCGCTTATTTGCAATAAGTTTGCAATATATTATAAAATGTGTACAATATTGCTAGAAAATTTCATATTATTAATGACCTTAATACGCGCTCAACCAGGCAACAGCTTTCCAGTCTGGTAGTCGCTCAACATGTGAAAATTCCCAAAGGAACCGACACAATCCCAGCCAGCTCCACTATACACTTTACATCCTTTCTTCTACACTAAATAGTCCATCCTTCCATTATGTTGTCAATTATTTAAAATGGCTCATCTTAAATATCACTATTTAAATTTGGAGCACATATATTGGATCTTCTTTACCAGGTCGACAGAATCGGAATCGGACTTTTCGTATTTAAATATTGTCCTCCTTTTTTCGAGGGCCAATAAATAATAATATATTTGACAATATATACACATATAATATGAAAACTGGGGTAGTATATACTGGTTAAAAGTTTGCCACCATAAAGGATAAGCGAATTTTAGACAGATATATGAGTTAAGTCTGTGCTAGGGACTTCATATCGCATATTCACCCTGGAAAATTTCTCTTTGCACTAAAAATACGGCCATGAAGTAATAAAGTGTAAGCGACACACTGTCACGTGCTCTAAATTTATACTACGTTAAGAGATTACTATGCTTTTTTATTTACTCTTATGAGGAAGCAAAACATATACATATGTATATACTGTGTCGTCTTGCGAGCTTTTATTAAATTTTCTCATTTTTATTATTTTTCCACTGGAACAAGAAACGGCAATATACAAGGGAATATGTTGCGAGTTGAACACAATTCAGATTATAACAAAGAAACAGTAAAAAAGTATTATTTTTCAAATTATATACGAGACATCATTAAACACTAAAGCATTTACGGTAACCGATAAATGGTGGTAATATTATGAAAAATTGTCGATCAATCTCGTTTTTTCACTGGTTTATAAAATACAAGAAAGTTTTACAAAAGAAATGTGTAATTAATATCAAAAAATACTATATAAATCAAACTTTTTATTTTCCTAAGATGTTTTTCGAACATGTTTTATGATCCAAACGTTATATTTTCATCGTTCAAATGTTTTCAGCTTTCAAATTATATATTTCATTTCTTTGTTTGTAGCTCTTTTAGACACCCCACAGCCAGACGGAAATTTTTTCCATGTTTTGCGGTGAAAAACTTTTCTTTCTTCGTACATATATTTTTGCAAATGTTGGAAATTTATCAATTTTATATACATTGTTTATAAAGTTTTTTAAATCCCATTTTTCCGCGTCTTATTACAAGAAAAACACAATATATTCGCACTTTCAGTGAGGACAAAAGGGATTCCATGTAAGTCGAATAAAAAATTAATTGATTTACGAATAGATAAATTTGTGTAAAAGTTCAACTAGAAAAATTGTCCCATATAGAGTAATAAGTCGATGTTTATGTGACTTTACAAAGAAACGAGTTAAAATAGCATAGATAAACCTGACAAGTTTTATAACTTTGGAATTTTAACGGTCAGTTGTTGAAACGGAACGCGATTTTACAGCGTGGCTCGTAAACATTATGCCAAACTGCCAACGTTGTTATCTCGCCCGCTCCCCTTTTATAACTAATCAATGATCAAAGAACTAGATAAAACGTATATCGTCCATTTTTTCCTACCCAACTTCTGACATTTCTATCATCTCGTTCGTTCATGATTTTATGAGTACAGGCTGTACTTTTGTCGTGTCAGGTCAGAGAAAAATTAGTTCTTGAACAAGATTATTTAAAAGCACAAGTGGAGTAGATTAATATTTTCAAATTAACTTGTATTGGGGACGATATGGAATGATTAAATTATGTTTTGGTACAATTGTGTAGACCAGTTAGTGGGACACCTTAACAATTTTAAAAATTTATTATCCATTTCCGTTCAAATAACTTTATTACTATAATTTCGTTAAATTTTTCTACTTTAACGTACTCCAAACACGAAACATTTTAACAATATTAAATATTTTTTATTAATATCATGTAAAACATGCACACAACGTTGTTGTTGTTGTTGTTTGCGTGCATTTTTCCATTTCGAAATATAGACTTAGATGAGCCATTAGTCATTTTAATTGAATTATAATACATATATTTATATATACTCGCACTTGTACTATCATAAAATTGTTTTATGAGCAATTATTGGATTATAATCGGCTTTTTTCAATATTTTATTACACCTTTCTAGAAATTAAATTCTGATAGTCTGATGTAAATGAGTTGATAAGAATTTAAAAAAATGAAGACACATAAAGAAGTTATTACCGAATTTTATGTTCGCACTAAAGCAAAAACATGTACGTAGATAATAAACGTAATATATACGTATGTATTGTTTTGTGAGACATTATTGTGCGTCTGTTAATTTTGTAAATAGCCCATACGTAACAAGTATTGCATAAATGTTCAATTACAAAACATGCAATCATTTTGTTTTCGTAGATTGGTACACATGTTCCAGATTTCCAGATTGATGGGGGCGCGGACAATTTGTACCATGCTGCACACCCTCACACAACCCCATGTATTTTACATGTACAGGATTGCCAACATACAAAACTACACATACACACACAGATTTTATCTTTAAACTCACTTTTGTGTACGTGGTGGTTAATTTGCGTGTTATGTAAACGTTTACACCGTAACCATTATACAATTTATATGTAAATAGAAATATTATTAGATGGACTATACATTGGGAATGCCCTCTCTAATGTACTTTTTCATATTTTACGATTTCCTCAAGAATTCAGTAATTCGATATTCAGTCATTAATGTGTTTATTTATTTAGTATATATGAGGGGAAAGTCTTTAAATTTAGTTGCGATAATGATTACATGTTTAAAACTTTTAAAGTTGTATTACAGAAAGTTGTAGGAAATGATTTTAATTAAATGTACGTATATGTAAGCGATATTTTGCGGTATAATAGTAGTGGTATTGAGGGTTTTTTATGATAACTGCATTTTAATGAATACGAACTACGTTATATAAAGTTATTAAACATGTATGACGACTTGTACGAGAATTTTAACCCTTTTTGGAAAGCTTGTCCAACTTTGGCATGCAAGTGCTTTTCTTTATTAAATAATAATGAAAATTGAATAAAAAAAATACGGTCACGAATTATTTCTATTATTGTATGTTTAAAAGGAAATAATTTGCTTTTACAAATAAAAAACTATATGCCAAGTTTTAATGATAAGAAACTAAAAAAAACATCATATGAAAATTTCAGTTCACCTATAATAGTACAGAAGATGCAATAAAAATGGAAAAAGACTTCATTAAACGATTTGCATATAGAAAAGAAATTGCCAGAGTAAAAAGTTTTCTCATTTAAATAAAACTAACTAAATGCCTAACCACTTATCGGAAACACTCAAATAAATTAAGTAATTATTTAAAAAATTTATTGCTTTCGACTTTAAAGTCATTGTTTTTGTGTTCTCTAATGAAAAATTTTAAATCCTCTGTTTAGCTATTTATAATAAAATGAGAAAGGATGGTTTTAAAAACTGAATCAGTTCTATAAATAGTAACTGGGTCAAAAATTAGATCAATTTGTGTTCTAAAAATAGAAACTGTGTCAGAAACCACATGTTTGGCCAAAATTTAATCTTTAAGACAAAAATTTGAAATGTTTTGTCCAATAGGCTAGTTTTCATTAAACCTATTTTAAATATTTCTGTTTTTAAAAATGTTTTGAAAAAAAATATGTGATAAGGTGAAAAGCGATCGCCTTTATAGAAATTCGAGATATAATTACTTGATTTCGACCAGATTTATGAAAGTTTAAAATAACTTTACGTGACTGCCAGCCATATTGTTTTCTTTTTTTCTGTTTTTTATATTGCATCCACTTTTGATTACAAAGAAGTTTATTTTTATATATTTAAATGTACATCATGAACCCACAAAGGGCAACAATATTGATATATTGCAGTTTAGGATTACTGCTGTTTGTTTTTCTGAATTTCCCATTATTTCTGAATTTTAACTGGTATTTATTAACAATTTAATATTAATATTTTTAAATACAAATTTTTGATTTCAAGAGTAAAAAAGTTCATTATAATTTTATTTAATAATTAAAAAAATCACTTTTATCAAACAATAATCAATTTAAAATATAAAATGTCACAAGCATTAAATTAAAATTGATTTTCCAGCTACAGCATATACATATATGTATATGTATATAGGTATAAAATGATTATAAATACATACTTTTATGTCTGTCAGTTTTAAAAACATGTCGTGTGTTTCCGAAAGTTTTTTTACAACCCTCATTGAAAACCACTTTTAAAGTAATTATTAGAAAAGTTTTTTATGCTGGTTAAAAATGTGATATTCAAATTGAATTAAATGTCTTGTGGAAATTCTTACAAGTTCTAAAACACAATTTTATTGTACATACAAAATTTTACCTAATTTTGGGTCCAACCAAGGGATTTCCTTCAGCACATTGCTATTAATTATAATTAAACGGAAATTTTACACTAAGCACGAAGAAGGGTTATTTTCACACATGAAATTACACATATATAAGAAACGTGCGACAATTTTAGGATATAATTTTAATTAGAAATCCTAATTTTCCATAAAGTTAAACTGCTGTAATATAAAGTCGTGCTGAGATTTTGATGCACAGTCTGCACTTTTTGTTAAAATCTCGGCTGAGTGCGGACACAGCGGATTTTAGTAACTTGAGACTTGTGTGTTAGAGTTTCAGGGGTGAAAAACGGAAACAGGGGGATGGGAGTTTCAGTTTACACAGCACAATTTAAAGAAAATGCCCCAGTACTTTATTTGAATGTTTCCAACAAAATACCGGAGCTTTTCTTCTAATTAAAACTCTATTCCATGTGCTTATCGTGGCCTCATTTTTTTCCTGTACTCTCTTCTGTTATTTTTTCCACTAGTTCCACATTTTTAGCATCTCTTTTCACCATGTACATTCGCAATGTGCCCATATATGCGCTTGTACTGTTTTTAATTGCACACAATTTTACATTTTAATTTTATAATTAGCCGCCAGTTATTGTTCAAAGTTCTTGAAAGAAAATTAAAGTTGCATATATACTGCACTTGGAAATTAAATTTTTATACCTAGCTTTAATTAGTTTACGTACAACTTAAAATACACATTTGTGCAATATAATAACTTTGTTGCTTTTAGCGTACAATATAAAAGCATCAAAAGTTCCCTCAGCTTTTTGTTAACTGGACCAAAGAGTGGACAATTCAAGACGTTAGATATTCCCATGTGGACGAAAATGGTCCATATGGAATTTTGTTTGGGAAAAGCAGAAAATATATAGTGGAAGTTGTAAATTAATTACAATATGTCATGAATAAATTCGGTTATTTTGTTATGCACAAGTTAATATTAAGAGATATTTCACGTGGGCCCAAAGAAGCAGCAATTAACGAATATTGCCGTTAGAATTGAATCCCCAAGACACCGTAAAAACGTTATCTGGCTATATCGGCGTGAATTATGATCTGCACAGTTCATTACACAAAGAGCTGCATCCTCACTATAAGCAATTAACGGATGTTTAATTAATACAATGTCTGGCTTAATAATGCAAATACATATAGATGCTATTAATAAATCAATTTATGGAGGAAGTTGGCAAAAAAGTCCATGAATTCGTTCATCGAAAAATTACTATTCAAATAACTTGTGTATAATGTTGTGTTAAAATGGTATTTTAATTGCATTTTGTACGTAAATAGCCACAACAACAACTAAATTTAACCAAATATTCCCCCTCAGTCATACATATATACAAACAATTTTGTTGTAATACATGAAAATTGTTCAAATATGTGTCGAAATTATAGTTCATGTTTGGATAACAATCAGATTAACGATCTGGCCCTTTCTGCTAGCAGTTATAATGTATTTGGCCTTTATTCACAATTTGATAGATGGAAATGAAATCGGGCAATGCGTGCCCTTACAAATTCACTTCCTTTTACTATATATCTTTGTGTACATATCAATGAATTAGTGTTCCTAGATTGGTTATATTCAAATTAAATCCATCTCATTTTATTATATAAATAACAAATTATATTAGATAAGGGGAAATATAATTTTCTATGGTAAATCGCGCTAATTTTACCAGATTACATCAATATAATTGATCCTTTCATAACAGACGATAAGCTACACGAAAATCACACCTTGGAAATTGTTTAGGGAAGTCGTTTATTTGTTGAAAAACCAGATTAATATTAAAGAGAACTAAAATTAACTCGTATAATAATGATGTCATGTTGTAAATGTGAAAAACGAATTTTTCACAACCCCCACTGCGATGACCCACGTACTAGTCCTGAAAATAACACACTACGAAACAAATAACACTTCAGTGAAAATATATGAATGCTATAAAGGTCTTTTGCTAGTAGACTCCTGATGTGGGTCTGATTAATTCCAAAGTTCCAGGTGGTTAATGCTGCAGAACTATGATCGTTATCCACAATATACTTGCAACTATGCGTATACGTGTAGGGTGGTAACTAAAATTTGAGTCATTAGTTCGGTTTGAGGGCGACAACGAATTTAGGGGATAGATTTAGTGCGAAAGAGTTGGTGTGAGAATTATGAGTTAACTACTTGTCGTATTCAAATCCACCTTGATGGGCCAATTAGAATAATGTTACTAATTAATAAAACTTTGTATGTGGGTAAAGGGTGTCGTCGTTATATTCCAAAGTTTAACTTTAACGATTCAATTATAAATGCCATTTTCGACACGTTTTCAGATTCTTAGTTCGTTTACTGTATTGTAAATTTTTTAATGATATTTTAGGTCATTTAGTAAAGTTTATAAGTTTCACGTAGTTGTGTTAATAAATTACTATTTAACTCCCATATGGCTAAAATTAATATAGATATGCACACAAGTTTCGACCAGCATGTTTAAAGTAAAGGGCTATGTAATGACTACTAAAACAAATTAAATACTATATTTAAATATTATATAGCGCAAAACGAGTATGGAATGCAAATAGAAGTCGGCAGTTATTGCTCTTCAGTAAAAGATTAATGCGTTTTCGCGTACCGCCAACATAACAATGCTCAGAAAAATGATTTTATATTGTTTTCATGTTTTTTACGGTACATTTGGTGTTGAAAATAAAAGTCTGTTATTATTGTTCACAGAAGAAAAAAATAATATCATTTAAATATTGCCAGTATTCGAAATAATACAATATGCATTCTTTGGCCTGTTTTCATTTCACTTTTTAAATGAGAATTTTCTCTCTGTGATGCTGTCTTGGTATTTTTAATCGTCCCTGTGGACGTATTTTTACATTTAAGTAGCACAACCAACAAGTATAGACGAAGGGGATGAAAGGAGACGTGATGGGAATTTGGGAAAGGGAAAATTGGATGTTGGCAAAATTAGTTGTCATGGGAATATTTTGCTATTACGTATGGTGGTGGTGGTGGTGGTTCTTGGATTGTGGAAAGCTCGTTCTTTTTTCTTGCTCTTTGATTAAAATGCTGCTATATTGAATAAAAAATGTTTTATATAAATATAAAAATATAAATAAAAATGTACAAGTAATTCGAACTTGAACTAACTGACACATTTTTCAACATTGTAACAAAACTGAGAGATAAAAATGTATCGTAAAGATTGATTTCTTTTTGGCATCGAATATAAAAATTGGATAATAAATATTTTTCCTATAACTATGGATATTATGGGGTGGTTTTGGTTACAATGATGCAGTCTAGTTTAATGAACATTGATATTATTGCTGTGCCTGCATGTTTGTGACCATAATTAGGGGTTGATTTATGTGTATAGCGCTACATTACTCACAATTACCATAACGAACCACACCTCTTATTCGTACGTGACCGATACTGACCCAACAGTTTGCATTGATGGCCTTATTTATTACAATTCCGCTGATGCTGGGACAACAATATCATTATTATTGTGATTATATTGTTTCTAACATTTCAAATAAAATACAATGAATTTTTCATGTTGGCAGAAAAACTTCTACTGAAACAGGAAATTGGAGGCATTGGAACGTTCATGATGGTGTTTGTTTTACACTTTCATGCTTCCAAAATTATCATGGTTGTAAAATCAATTTTTTTTTGTGTTGTGCATTTTGTTGTGATGCATTTAAAGTTATATTTCATTTTGGTAGTTACATTTTATAAACTGATAAGAGTATTTATTTTTCTCCTCCTCTTTGTTGTTATATTTTATAAATTTTTTTATACATGTATATGTATGAACAAAAGTTTATAATCTGATTTAATGGAATTTTAAACAACACAGCAGCACAGACAGTGCAGTGAAAAGAGAGAAATAGAAAAGCTGGCAAAGTTTTAGCGGTTGCACATATATATATAAAGAGGTCTGCTGCCATAATAATAATAATGTAACATACATAAATGTTTTTGTTCGAAAATGAACATTTCCCATATTGAATATTTAAAACGAACTAATGGAAGTCGTTTTTTCGCTAAAAAGGGACTTGAAGCGGAAAGAATTATTATTTACAAGACTCACAAGTAAAATTTTCTTGACATGAATATTTGAAAGACCTAATGCTTTGGGTTATTCCCGGTGGTGTAAAACTTTACAAGCAAACTGGGAGGGTGGCCCAACTATACTCTGTACTATAATACTAGGCCCTTTGCTCTCTTCTTACTTTTACCATACAAGATGCCTTATACACATTTTTCAGTGGAACCCTTGTTTGGGGTTTTAGATTAAGGCCCAAATGGGATTTACGACTTTTTATGATGCGTTATAACATTTTCATTAAATATACGATTTGTAAATAATACACACACATTTATTGTTGAATGATTCATTGGCCACACTTATATAAACAAGAAAATAAGAAAATTGTGAAGAAGAAGCAACATATGGTCAATAATATAGTAAATGTTTGTGTGTGTGTGGCTGTTTTTTATGACTTGTTTGGATTGAAACACATTTGGCAAAATAATTTTACATATTTTCCCTATTTATTTATTTTTCATTTAATTGTATATATCATTGCAAAGTATTTTTTTTTAATTAAATTTTGGAACTAATTATTTGGAACAATATAAATAACTGATTAATATTTTACATATTTGAATTTTATATATAAAAAGAAATTAATAAATATTAATATTAAACAAAATAAAATAATAAATTTACATAAAAATAACATTTTATTGACAATAATAATTAATTATACATGAATGTGTGTTCATGACAAAATGAAAATTTTGTTTTGTATAATTAAATTCAACGTCAATACCGGAAACACAACTAAATTGGGTTATCAAATGTTTCATGTTTGTAAAATATATCCAAATGTATAGAGTACATTGTTAATTAAAATTGTAAAATTGTTTATTCAATTGGTATCTCCATTTTGTGAACACAAAGGTGTATAAAAGATCCACACATTTTAAAAAAACATGTAAAGCAAAGCTAACAAAATGCAAAAACAGTTTTATTTTTAAATGCATTCATTCATTTACATTATTCTACACTAAATAATGCGTTTTAATTACAACAATATGTATTTCCTTTGGTAATTCACTTTAAATGTTAATTTGATAAAATGAAAAAATAACACTGTATGGAACTCGTTAGAGAAAAGGCAGTTTATCTTTTGCATTTTCAAGGTGTGTTTTATTACACAACAAAACTATAGGAAAAAAAACGTACATATTTTCCATTGAATTTGCGTCCCTCGTGTAAATTATTGCAATAGTCGTCACACCCTAATGAAAGCACGAAACCAAAATCCTAACTACAAAAATTCTATAATACGTATAAAATTTATTCCACATAGAGAAGATAGTATTAATTTTAATTTAATTGTAAATTAACTTGGCTCCTTTTTGTATTGTTTTATTATGTATAAAATATTTGCCAAATAAACGAAATAGAAATTAGTGAATTATGGGACTAAGAAGAAGATGCCATCAACAACAGCAAGAAATTTGATGAAATATTTGTATTATTGTGTTCCTGTGTAATTGGTGTAAATGAAATGGTGGAAAATCATCGACTGATTCGTTTTATCTGTTACAGGGACTGACCGCAGTGCCGCCAACTAGCTGGCGACTCGGCCCGGTCCTGTCCTAACACTTCCCTTCACTTCACTAATGGTGGTCTTGTGGTACGTTGGCACAACGCCACTCCGCAATTCACTTTGTTGTTGTTTTTTTATTAATTTTTGTTATTACATATATGTCTATATATTTTTTATAATATCTAGTTAATCACGATATTATTTTTGGTGTCCATTCACTTGTTTTGTTGTTTTTTAATTCTGTGGTCACGTTTTGATGTTGTCACTCTTATTTTAAATGTTGTCTGCATTAGAGCACTATTTATTTAATTAATCAACTGTGTTAGAAATGTTTAATTCGTTCCGGCTACAATCAATTCTACAATAAAGCATAAATTAACAAACAGCTATTATAGATTATTCATTTTCATAAATTGACTAAAGTTCTTATTCATAAAGTAAATAATTAATGGTGCAAACTAGTTTCCATTTTTTTAAATAATGCATATAACTTCATTCGGGAAATTATAGATTTTTCAAATTTGATGCATGTGTTTTAATCTGCTTAAAAATTTATGAATATTTAATTCGTTTTCCAAAGTTAGGTATATTTAAGGGAGTTGAATTTTTATCTAGTTATTAAAATAATTAATGCATGTTTGGGCTTTGTGTTTAATGTCTTTTTCATTAGACTAGATATAGAAATAATTGGAAAAATCATATTAATTTTGTATGTCATAAAAATTATTTCAAGCATCAATTCGAAAAAATTTACAGTTTAGCAAAGTTTGTATTTTAGTAGGGTTGTTGCAAGATCAAAGCAATGTTTAGATACATCATTTTCAACATACATACATAGATAAATTTCAAATTGACTTTGATCTTGCCACAAATTTTTTCCGTGCTAAAACATCCCAGTTTATTGGAATTATCGGAACAATTGAATCAATAATTTCATACATAATTAATAAATTAGTAAGGTGCGTGTGTATTTCACAATGAAAAAATAAACATACTAACAACACATCTACTTTATATTTTATAATAATTACGTTAGGAAATAAAAATTGGTTACACTTAAAGCAACTGATAAAAATCACAATTTTCTTTTGTAATACACAATGCGTTCCATTTTCAATAAAAATGATTAGATCGTTCCGAGTCACGAATTGTATTATTTAGAAAAATTTAATGACTTCAGACCACCCACCTAATTTATTACACATACATTAGTTAATATGGCATTAAAATCATTAATAATGAATGCTGACGAAAAAAAACTGTGGGTGTTAAATCTAAAGGAAACTAGTTTCGTCTTATACTCTTTCCGGCTGTGTAGCGAGAAGACACTCTGAAAAATAATAATATAAAGTCTTTGGACTTACATAGGAAGCTAATCCGTTTTTATACTGACATGGGATGTTAGGCGTAATAGTGGGTGGGCTTTTGAAGGGGTTGCATAGAAGAGCTTAACCTTGCCCTGAGGGACGAGCAAGGATAGGACGCAGACCTAACGACGTGAGGGATTGAGGATCGGACGGGGAAACTCTCTAATCAAATACGGGCAGCAGGTCTGTTGTCTTAGCTTTTCTCTCTGCTCTTCCCCTTGGCGGCCCTCGTAACAGGCTTACGTGCCACTCGGGATCTTTTGAATCCACCAGCAATATTATTCATTCGTATAAGTAGAAATGTGTTAACAACCATTGGTCAATGCTTGGATAAAAATGAGCAAAATAAACATATTTTTTGGTTTCGTCTGGAAAAAAATTCGACGAATTGTTTATCGATCAATCTGTATGCCAATATTAAAGACTTGCCCTTTGTTATGAGCAAACAAGAAAACCGAATCTAATGTATTTTTAGATATTAAAGGAGTGATGTGTGACAAATATCAATATCTTGATAGCTTCTCTCTTACGTTATTTTGAATTTGGCAAACAGCCAATTTGGTAGTGCTTTTGCCCCTTCTATATACAGAATGGGGGGTTGAAAACCATCTAACCATCACGCATCTCCGCCCAAAGGTTGTGTAGAACACATTTAAAAGGTCTATTCTATCACAAAGTATCTGAAAAAAGAATCCTATCTCGAAGAATTTTTATTTCGTTTTATTAACATACGAGTTACGTATTAAGGGCCAGTTGCAAATCACTTTTTTTTAAATTTTGTTAGATTTTCTTTATTTATGTTGATAATATACATACGTATTTTCTATTCAAAATTATTAAAATGAGTTCTCTTGAAAATGTTATCAAACAACTATATTCTCAGTGGAATTGAATAATTTTCCAATATTTCATCAAATATGACAAACGAGAAATGAAGAGGAAATTTTTATTAAATTAGTGGACAGTATTTACGTTGTATTATAATTTATATTTGCATATAATACCCTATATTTATCTAAAACAATAGAAACGGTCTTTATTTTACTGTCAGTGCACAATAAATTCTGTTAAAATATATTATTCGTATTTTCTTATCAGTTCTGAATGAGGGTGTCTTTATTTTGTCGGTATATTTTAATGAAGTCAAGAATTTAAGTGTTTTAATTGAATACGAAATTGTGAAATTGTGGAAATTTATTGCTTTGATAAGGGAAATACGTTTAGAATTTTGTGTTTTGCTTCATTTTTATTGGGCTTAATTAAAACGAATTTGTTGGAAAAAATTTGGCGGTCAAAAAAACTTAATTAAACCACTTTATATTTTTCATCCTTTGTGTAATATAAGTAGCATTAAAACAAAAGTACGTGTACCAGTTGGGTTCTATGATTCAAAATATCATTAGAAGCCACGGATGACATACAAATACATTAGAGTTAGACCATAATGACACAAAGTCCCCATCAGAGAGTGGGCCTTACAGAAATTAAATTACGACGTTGTGATCTAATTTTAGTTTGCTAAAAGAGCTTTTCCCATCTTTATCTTGTGGATAGTGCAGTAAAAGGGAAGAAGACACACATATATACGATGAAGAATAGAATAAGACACGACCGATGGTTTCGTACGACCGTACGGTCGATGAAAGCGTGTGACAAAACGTGCTGCGAATCGCACATTACATAATATTAGGTCTCCTAAAATACGTATTCTGCTACGAAGAGCAATTGGCAATAGTAACTCATGTTATAAACGCTCCGAAACCCTAAACTCACCCCCCAGTCCTGCCACTATAATATTTTAAAGTAATTTTGCAAGTACTCCAAGTCAGGGACCGTGCATACAATCTAACGACCCTTTTATCATTCATTATAGTTTTATCTGTATATTTATGTCAGGCTTTGTCAGATGAATATTTTATAAATGGGGTATGAATGAAGGCGTTTAGATGGATTTTCTGACCTGCGTACGCTAGTTTGCTAGCAATAATTCCGACTTTAATATATAATGCATTATATATTTTATCTAAAAGGGGATGAAACGAATAAATGTTTCTGTCCATAGTTGATATACGCATAAAACGCTATTCTTATGTGCACTTTTCATCTTTATATCACTTTTATGATCTGACAAAGAAGAACAAAGAACATTTGACAGAAAAATTATTACATTCACTTTTCACATTGTGCATTTGCAAGATAATCTATCTGAAAACGAGTTTTAGTGGACAGTTTTTATATACAAGGGCTAGTTTTCAATCAAAACAGACTTTAGACAAAGTGAATAATATAAAAAGTGCCGCCCTCGTAATTTTGTCGTACGTAATACTCTTTTTTTCGTTAAAACGCGTTACACTTTATTAATGGATACTCTTGAAAGCTGTACAAAGACCCCTAACCTGTGTCATTGTGATAAAAAAATCATTTGTACGCGTTTCCCTTATCATAATTTACGTAATAAACAGGGGACTGTTTTTAATGCACCCCCGGCGTCTTGTCCTTAAGATGGGCTCTTAAATTTGTTATTAAGGAACAAGGGTAGTAAGCTTAAATTAACTTTAACTACATATAAACTAACATTTTTTTATGTGAGCTTTTTTTCCATATTTCGCGTTGGTTATTTTTCGATTATAAACAACAAAACGAAATGCCACGTTAAATAAATAGAAACAATATTTTCAAAGAGGGATTTCCATTTATATTCCACAGTTGCTATATACAATTTATATCAATAAATAACTTTGCTATTTTATTTTTTTGCATTTGGAAAAATTGATTTTGGTCGGTTTGTGTTGTAGTCACGCTTCGATTCCCGATACATATTTTCACTATAATCATTATAAGTGTCTATATTGGACCAATATACACAGTCTTATAATAAATTTGGCAAACGAATATCACTGTATATTTTCGTATTATGTTTGACAAAGTGCCCAAGTATGGAAAAGTCTTCTCTATTGTGTTTTTTGCGCCAATATTTCATCGTATTAATTTTAAGCCCACCATAAAGTCTTCACTGATGAACACTTTCTTATTTCGTATTCAAAAAATGTTGTCAAAATAGTCAATTGTAGCGCTAAAAAAGTTTTATTGTTCACAAGGGTTAGGGGCAATGGTTTTTGGCAAATAAGACCTGTTGCCAACGGTAATAAAATTGTTAGTAAAAATTTGTTCACCATGCACATTTTTTTAATAAATTCCACTTTGGTCCAATGTTAAGGTCTGTTTATTTTTACGAGCCTAAATAATATTTAGGAAAAGGTTTTCGTGTCTCTTTTTTGCCTTTCGTCATATTATTATGAAGGGTTTTATCACACTATAATCATATTTATATTCATTAATAATTCAATATTTCTTTATTGCCAAAAAATGTGTATTATTAGGTGTATAATAAAAGTGTGTGAAAATTCAATTGGTTTAATAACACCATCATTAAAGCTGTATAAAACGTTTATTCCAAAATAGTATTTTAAATGAGCCATATAGTCTTCATGGCACCATTTTAGATTTAACCTATATTAGATGAAATGGCTAGGCAATTGTGTTTCATCCGGTAAACATCGACCTTTTCAAGTAAAACTTTGCACCAATGCTTTGGGACTAATAACAATTAGATGTTAAACGTAGCGAACCCGGTGACATATCGAATAAGTTTCACTAGACGTAACACAAAACATTTTAATCCAATTTAAGTAAATTGTTCAAAATGAAGAAAATGTTTAGCTAGACGAGCATAGTGTTAAGACGGGATAAGACTGTAGCACTATATTAAACGGATTAGAATATTTTGCTCTGTTTATATACTATAAGTTAGTTGGTTTATTTTAAAGAATATCAGTTTGAGTTTCAATTTTGGAACGGATGCAGCTTATAACTGTGTATTAGTTGTTAAAGTGCGATGCTGAACAGTTTTCTATACCAACTCATTCTGCTGCTCTTCTCCAAAACCAATTCAAGTTAAAACAGTCTGAATTAGTTTTGTCGAGTATTGCACGAGGGTGAGACGCAAGGGGTGAGAATCGGGAACAATAAGACGATCAACGTTTTATGCGATCCATCGCTCGAGAACAAAAGGAAGAGGGAAAGTTGTACTGTTGGCAGCATCATCTGCGAGAACAGACAACTGCAAAACCTTCCATTGTAACCGTAATGAAGACAGATGATCATGAGATGTGCGATGACACATCCCTCTTATACGCCATTTTAAGATAAAAAACAGATTGGTCACAACACCACCTGAATTACAATCAGTTTTATTTGTTGTTTGGTTGTTTTTTATATTCAGCTGTGGTATAACTTTATTATTGGTCCATGAATACATAAAATTCAACAAATAAAAATGAAAATTATTATTGTTTGCAATTACATGGCACAACAATAAAGTCTGCTATGTACAGACCTCTTAAATTATGAAAGTGTTATTAAAGTCGATCACAATAACATACAATACGTGCTTCCATAAACCTTCTTTTCTCAGTTCGGTGGAAATTTCATTTTCACGTGTATTTTCTCTCAGGACAATATCAATTTAGGATACATTGATCAAATCAATTGAACTAAAACTGATTGTTATTTTTCAATATATGGCCTCTTTTTTCTTTTCTTTCTCCGCAAGCCAGTATCAATGAAATTTTGATTAATGTGTGTTTGGTTACAATAAAGTGTTAGATGTGGCAGTAATTCGATACTATTATTGCTACTGCGTTAAAATACATTTTGTTTTTCGTACATTTCGTTGTACATGCACGTTCTATAAATATATTTTAAAAAAATAATTACATAAATCTGGAAGTGCTCGTGCTCTCTGATCCGTGAGTTAATTTGTTCGACAAATTAACGACCGGTAAATGGCACTAACCTAAACCTTTTTTCCGTGCCAAAAAAAATGGGTAATTATTACACTTGAACATTTTGTTATACTATTTCTCCGTTCAACTAACAACATGTGAGGCAATAGTTTATTCGCCATTTTGAACAATTCATTCTGAATTCAAACAAAATTTAAAATTGAATACATGTGCTTGTTTTTAATCAGTTGCATATTCATTTAAACGACAAATATCAAAAACAACGAATGCATTTGCATCGTATTTTTATAAACGTCAACCTGAATAATTAAAAATATAAAACAACAGTAGAATACTTCAAATACATACAAACAATTTTTAATTTAAAAAGTATCAGATAATTACTATTTACTGTTGTTTCAACAGAGAACATTTCTAATAATGAATATATATACAGCCATTTGGAGGAACTGTTGAGCACGCGACTTGCTGCTCAGGTGGTTTTAATTAAAATCAACCCCCACGATATGTCAATGTAGGGGTATAGTATTATAAGCCGCTATTTAACCAAGTTGAATTTTTTTCTCATACACTTTTTCGACTGTTTTGCTTCTAGTTCTCTGTGTATGTGTATATTTTATATGTTAACAACTAAATTACGCCACGCGCGCGTATTTTTTGTTGCTGTTCTGTTTTTTCATTAAACTGCAAACCTAATTAGAGTGTAATTTATAATAAGGGTTTGTGTGTATAAAAGAGAATGAGATGAGGAAGAGAGAAGCACATGGGACTGAGTAGAGAGGGGTTGTGTATGTTATTAAAATGGGGCCGGCATTTTCGCGCCCGCATTTTAAATTTCAGATAATGAAAATGATTGAAAATTATTTTGTTTCTCATTTGAATTATGATGTCTTTATTGAGGGTTTATGTGAATTAGTCCTTGTAAGATTTTCAAGGTATGCGACTATCATTCAAAACTGTGCACAATAAACACGAACAATGGTCGTCTCGACGTCAATGACGCCTTAATACTTTAGAGACGCCAGACGAGATTTTCTGACTACTATAACATTAACTTAATCTAAAACATTTTGATGGCTATTTTGTGTTTCCATGTGAAGCAGTTTGTTGTTGCAATCAACCCCTTTCTTATTACGAAAAACAATAAAATCCGTCTCAATTATACGAATCCATCATTAAAATTGTTGGAGAGGATTTATTTAAGGGTGTTTTTACAGTTTTGTCTCAATTGGCTATAGGGTGGTGCACGTAATTCTGACAATACAGCAATTTTTGCTGTAAATTTATATCGTTATTTACTTAAAAACGTTCGTATAATAAAATATCATTATCATTATAATCTAAGTTTATTTGTCGAAGAATATGAAAAAGAAGTGCACAAAAGTAATAACAATAATTGTAAATTTTTATTATTTGCTTTCAGTTGTATTATTGTGTGTATTGAGACACATTGTAATAGTATGCATAAACGAAAAACGTACACAATATAAACATATCTACCTTACAGAATACAATTTTAACGTTTCTTTCTTTCTTCCTTATTTTTATATGTTATGAAATGGCGATCAAAATCTCTGTTGGAAATTTAAAACTTGGCAACGATTCTCTCTACTCCAATGTACTCCTTCATTACTTCTGTCGTAATGGTTTATTAAGTTTAGCTATATACCTGTGTGCTAGAATACTACGATCGGGTCTTTAAAATATAAAACCTTCCATATCCAGAATGAAATTAGTGCAATATTTTAAAAAGACCGAACGTTATATATCCAGTTTCTTTACAAAATACTTTACTACCATAATTCACTACGATAATCACAGTTTTATATCGAGCCAAATTTTTTGATGTATACTTTCTCAAAGTCATGAACGTTTATGAAATTATTTCTTATCTGGTAAACGGTTTTCTTCTTTCATTCATGCTATTTTATAATACATGTGTACGTTTTCCTTATTGTTTCACTGATGTATTAAATTTATAAAATGTTACTGAAAAATTCACCAGAAAAGAAATTATTAAGTATATTTGTGTTTCATACATTATCTCTGTTCTTCGCTTGTACATCTAGAAATCGATATATATAGACAAAGTTTGGTGTTTATTGAAAAATTTTTTTGTGTATAATGCCATTCCTTCTGTTAATATAAAAAGAAAATTAAATAGGCCATCGATGACATAATGCTTTTTTCTCTCCTATTGACTTTGCCTCGCACATATATAGAAACTAATATTATATAGACTTGGCATTGGCATTTTTTCCCCATTCTTATATTCTATTCTATATAATATTGAGTATTATATACATATATATGGAAGCAAATCTGGAGTGTAAAACTAAACGTAAAGTTTGTTTGGGAATTGTTCGACGAAGAGAAATATTTTTAGCCAGTTTCGAAATGCTTTTAAAGAAAAGCTCAAAGCAAAGTGCATGAAAAAGAATTTTGTTATCATCAGTTTCCATGAAGTTTACTGAACAGGAGGGTTGATAGGGCCATATACTGACTTTAGGGGACTGTGTTAGGGGATGATGGGTGCGACCTACCACTAGTACATTTCTAAAAAGACGTCGTCGTCTTCCTTCCAGAAGAAGAAGGTGTGTGTGTGTTAGTGTTTCTATAACAGAAAGAGAGAGATGATAATTTGTGCTACTCTCGAAAATTTCCAACAGTGAAAACTCTCAGCTAAAGTCGCATTTCTTTTTCGTCTTTCATATATTTCAAGCTGTCACCAAATGGAGGGGTTGTTTGATAACCTTATTATGGGTGACAGTCACTACGAATTCTCACCACATATAAATTAGTTTCGTTATAGTTTCTTTTTTCGTTATACACACCATTTTCCTCTTTCCGAAGATGTATTATTATTATTATTATTGTCACATAGAAAATATATAATATCTACGAAATTTTTTATTTGTGCCACATAAAATGTATCTATATGTGTTGTATACTTTTATTACCACTTAATACTATCAATAAAAATTGTTTATTTTAATTTGATTGAAGAAACGTGCCCACTTTGAGAAAAACAGTAATAAATAAATGGGAAACATAAAACTGTTAACATTTATAACGATATAGAAATATCTTTGGAAGAATATAATGATACACGCTATTATATTCATTCACAAAATTACTACAAAAGCCCTCATATAAGCAACATTTCTGCATAATTCAAAACTTGTATATTAAAAATTATTTCAGCGTAAAAAATACCTTTAGCGAAATGAAATTCTCGATACGGTTTTACATGGTGGCCCTTTTTCTTTTCTATTATGTTCGACAAAAAAGAAATCCCACTGTGTTATTTTATTCCCATTTCGAGTTGAATTAGTTCTGCAAGCGAGGAAAAGTTTTTGTGTTACACCTTATGTAAACACATGAAACTTGGATGGGTATATCCATACGTATTAGTTAGTTTTGTTGTCCTCGATATGGAAATAGAAAATCTTAAGTCGTTGAAGACGACGTCGAGTCTCTATTGTTGATAATAAAATTACTGTAAATTTATACATTTCAACTGTGTTGTTTGTTTTCCAAAATTATGTTACAACATAATTTATAATAGGTGAATTCAACAAAACAATATAATATATATATATAACAAACAACTATAATTTATTAACGTTAATCATTATTATTACATTGATTTAATCTAGTACTAGGTACGAAATTATTCATATACTCTAATTAATATTATTTTAATGATTTCCCTTTGATAAATCCATTTGCGTTTCAAGTGTATAATTAAAAATGAATTTTTTAAAACTACCCCCTTTAATTACGGCCAATTTAAGGGAATTTCATCTTAATGTGACTGAACGAGGCCACCAACTAGTTAACTACTTTGATAATAGGTCTACTATACTTGTATTTTTTGCCAGACATTTAATTAAATGAGCTCCCAGTTCGTGTATTTCAAGTTTCAACACGTAAATTATATTATTCCATCATATATATTATGTGGGTGTACGTATAAAGCATATTTTCATGAACGATTATTACATTTCATACTTTCGTGTCAATTTATTTTATAATAAAAGCAGTGTCATTATTTTTAGTTTAGTAAGTCGTCAATGGTAAGAAAATATATATTCAATGTCCAGCAAGTATATATAAGAGACGTTAAGTAAAATTATCATATTTCGTGACTATTGTATATTACTAAAAATCCTTTTATTGAGAACAATAACTACTAATGAATGTTGAATTAATGTTTATGTCTAAAACTTATCCACATATATAAGTAAGCTTAGGGCTCTCACGTTATCAATATTGCTTTATAGTTATATGAAATCGATTTAAATATAAATTACATACACTTTAAAAGTTATTTTTATTATTATAAACATATGTAGTTAAATATCAGAGGGTAGGCAATAAAGATATAAATTTAGAGATATATTCAAACTGATAATAAATGCATTTTACGTGTAATAACATGTATTTTTGTTTCTGTAGGTAAGTTTTACCCATGAATTTACGTCGTTTGCTAAGAATTTTAATTAATTGCACTAGAATGCACGTAAAATATGTATTTAATATCATATTTTTTAACATAACGCTATAAAATAGAAATAGAAACCCATATAACATTTTTCTAGTTAATATATTTGTATGTTCAACTAAAGATTACATTACAGATTATTAAATTTAATTTCTTCTAGTTGAATTTTTATGTCATACCAAAATAAATTGCATTTTAAAATCTATATACCGTTAGAATAGTTCAATAGTTTTGTGTAATATACAAATTGGAACTGATCCAAAAACTAAATACATATATAAAATTGTATTAGATACACATATTCAGGGAGGAAAACTTTTGCTTATCTTTCGTTAAAAGGCTGAATGCGAAATCGCACTATATCCAAAACATTGATAACTTAACCGTCACTTACGATGGCCCGCAGAATGAAAAATGGGCCACTTTTTGGCTTGTTACATGGCTAAATGTAACACTCAATTTATTTAACTTACAAATGTCCAATAAATCCATGAATACCATCAAATTACTTACTAGATTGGTTAGTGTTGACTGAGTTGTTAAACTATTTGTCAAAAAAACAATTAAGAATGTTATTCCGAGAAAACTGACCAAATTTAATTACGTTAATGAAATTAAATGTATTTCTTTGCATGCTTAAACTAAGGGTATATTTGAAACTGTAATGGTAAAAGCCCCTTTTGTAAAATTGCGCTTTGTTCATCGAATTGCATTTTATATGAAAATGATTTTCCACTGCATACAAAAGGTATATACATATATACATATATATAAGTCTGCTTTACAACTATTGTAGCATATGAATGAATTTAAATGCATTAAACTAAAATAATGCATGTTCTTTTTTAAATGAAAATTGATTTCATTAATTCCACTAACACATATACGGAACGAATAGTGGTAAAGTACGATAAAGGATAATAAAAAAAATATTAAAGTTGCTTTATTTTTAAAACTACATCCAAAAATATTGTATGCATTATGAATATTTTGTATTAAACAGTAATCTATGAACCATAAAATATTTTTATATCGTATATGTTTGAAAAATGACAAAATAAAAAGCGACCATATCAAAACTAGGAGAATATCATCATATATATGTATATATAGAAACGTATACCTACCATATTTGTATCGAAATATATATTTCCCAGTTGTGGTGTAGTTTTGTTTATATAAAAATGGTGTCGCGCGCGAAAAATATATAAAAACAGCCGCAATGCAGTTGGTATTATTTTGAGTGGGTGGGTATGACTTTCTTGCAAGATATACCATTATTACACTTACATGTATAAGACTGGTTTTTGTATTCCTGTGTGCATTGGCATGTAATTTCATGCTCCTGTAACAATTTCTTGATATAATTTTCGTAATACTTACGAAATTTCAAAATTGTTCACGAATAAGTATGCGAGAACAGAGCATTATTTTGCTTCGAGGAAGCCACAATTTCAGCCTCTATATATATTTCTTTATTGTATCGCATATACGTTCAACTAGCATTAGTTAGACTATAGTTGGCATGATGATGGGGTTCAGATTATGCAACTTGAAATTTCTCCAGGGATGCCGTTACTGTTTGGCGATGGTGGCGGGTGGTGATGGTGGAGGTGGCAGGTTGTTCCCCATACACCATATACTGCCGTCACTGTCGGATTTGTTACGGTTTGTAATTTCAAACACTTTGATGCGATGCTATGTCTCTTGAAATGGACCAGCGATTTTATTTCATCTGATGGCATACATATATATTATATTGCTCTAGCAAGTGGAATGAATGCTGTATATACTATATATATTAGCTAGTATATATTGTTAAGAGAGAGAAAAAGTCAGAAAATATGTCGTTCAAATTTTCTCTCTGTTGTTGTGTTTGTCTGTTGCGTTTTCATGTAAAAACTGCTTTAATATGAAAATATTTTTGTAACAAGTCCATGCTAGTAGTGGCAGTAACAGTTTTATGAGATTCTTTTTACACAATTTAGAATTGTATGAATTTTTTTATGAGCTTCAGTATAAATATTAAAAGCAAGGATTTCAGGATGTGATGGTAATTTTTGCTTAATGAAACAAGCTTTTATAAATGCTTTACAACAAAAAAATCATTTATAAACAAATTTCACGTTAATTTTTCTCTTAACATTAATATTTAACAATAAGCACTTTTTCAATTTTTGCAAAACTGGAAGCCAGTCTTGTATTAAATAAAAAAGTATCCTGTTCTATAAATGAGACAGTTATAATAGTATTCCTTCGAAAATGCTATGCACGTAATAAACTAGAATGTAAATCCCGCAACGCAAAACTGTCGACATACACCCTACAAAAGGGAGAAGAGCCCTTTCAGAATTAATCACGCCCCACACAATATCACCATTATCAAAACTAGAACGAAAATTCGAAATGTAATTTCGAGTTTGTGAAAGCTGATATAACTATAAAAGGATGTCGTTCGTATACTTCAGACTTTAGTTTTGTATATGCATTATATATTATATAATACCATCTTACATGTATATTTCATTAAAATTCTGCACACGCACCAAACTAAGCATAATAAATAGATTGGCTCCGTTTTGTATTAAAAGAGTCCGAATTAATTGTCTGCACAATAAAATCATAGAAACAATATACGAGTGTGTGGGTGAGTTGAGAGAAGTTTCAAGAAAACTCTTCTTGCACAGATGTGAGAATGGAATAGATCGTAGAAAGAGTGGTGTATAACACACAAGGGTCTTCGTCAACTGTAATGCGAAAGTCTGTGACCCAACATCAACTCCTCACAATTCATCATGCTGACCTCCCTTATCCAAACTCGTCATGCAGCCGTGACGGTCTACAACTCATGTTGTAAAGGGGTGTGTGTGTGAGTGTACGGAGTCCAAACACTCACGTCACCCCCAGTTCATAGTCATCCGTCTCTGACACCCATAACTACCGCACCATGAATTCGTCTCTAGTGAAGGATACATCTTCGGAACCTTTCAAACCGACCAGAATCCATTTCAGTACGTAATTGCTATCAATATTTTTGTTCTAGCTGCAATAATCGACATTGAATTGATTTCGACTCGATTTTTTTCCAACGTTATTCCTTCTCTCTTGCCAGCATTCTATATAGTTCATTTCTCTTTTTCGTTCAATTTGATAAAAGTGCTGTTGGTGATCAAACTATGCTTTTAAACCAACTATACTAGCCACAACCAGTATAAATGTTAAGAACCATCAATCAATCAATGTTTTTCATCTCTGTGTGTGCTATTTTTTACCCTTATTTCAGAAATGCAATAAAACCAACTAAAATTATTTTTGCTGGATGGTGTTGTTGTTTTAAAATGGGAGTATTTGTTTGCGTACGTGATTTTTTCCATTATTTTTGTAAAACTATTGAGATTTTACATGCGGATATAATGCAGATACCAAGTATCTACAGTTTGACCAAAAAAATTTTATTTCAATTTGCGTTTTTATATTTTGATGTGTATTTCCCCAAATCGTGGTTCTTAAATAAAAAATTTTGCTTTAATGTATGTACAATTGAAATAAATAATGAATTTCAAGTATTGTATATATAGACAAATAAACTGATTCTTCCTGGAACTTTAGCCAAGGAAAATATTTAAGCATTTCACAACGTTTGCTTACAGCTACTGTACAAACTAGACGAAATATTTGCTTACCATATAAATTTCCTCGTTTAAAATTGCTACTAACAACTAAGTTTGCTGTAAATGTAAATGCCCGAATATATCTCTCTATATTCTGAATTCCGCATATTTATTCCTCCAAAAATACATATATTAATTTAGAATGCTAAAAAAGGGAAAAATTCATCATTGTCTACATGTTGCTTTCAAATTCCAAATAGTATTACATTAATCAAATATAACGTCCATTCCTTATCG
>SSSI01007686.1:0-26240 GCA_004796505.1 Oryzaephilus surinamensis | reverse complement strand
AATGGAAAATCGAGTTTTCTTTGACTTTTTTAAAAAATGCAGTATGCGTCATCTATTGAACATTTTTCATAGTTAAAAATTAAGCTATACTTTAAAAATGCAGAATTATGCAATTTTTGGATATAATATTTTTTGGCTTTGACTACTGGCTGAGAGATCGCACTCATATAAATACTTGTAAACTCCATAAGATGGGTCTGACAACTATTTTTAAGCCGCGGGTTATTTACTTATACCGGTCGGTGACGTAATTTTCCCATCACAATTTTATCGTTTTGTACTTTTGTGTTCTTATTAAAAGCAAATGTATTGATTACAGAACATGCATTTCTAAAGGCGTCTACTAGATAACTCAATAACAAAATATTAAATCAAGAAAGTATACTCATAAAGAAAAACTTGTGTAATTTCAAATGTGGAATCAGGAGTGGGGACCGAGCGCACCGACCGAGGCATCTAAACTAATCCTGTTGCTAAACAGATTACAGAAACCATCATATTAATTTTTTGACAAGACGAAGTGACATTTCCAGTTTGTGTGTAACATTTCTTTATATTTTGAAGATGAACATATGATATTAGTTTACCTGAATATTGAGTAAATTTAAACAGTAAAAATGGTGCTAGCTGATTTGGGTCGCAAAATAACGACTGCATTGCAGTCGTTAAGTAAAGCGACAATAATTAATGAAGAGGTAATTATTTAACAGATGTTTATAGGTTATAAAACAGATATACATATTAACAAAACTTTTTTAATTTAGGTCCTTAATGGTATGCTAAAAGAAATATGTGCGGCATTACTTGAAGCTGATGTAAACATTCGCCTTGTAAAGAAATTACGTGAAAATGTACGAGCTGTTATCGATTTCGATGAAATGGCTGGTGGTTTGAATAAACGACGTATGATTCAAAGTGCCGTTTTTAAGGAATTAGTTAAAGTATATTATTCTATTGCTTTGTAGCAATAAATTTCATGTTTTTATTAGCTTGTAGATCCCGGAGTTAAACCCTATCAACCTATAAAGGGCAAGCCAAATGTTATAATGTTTGTAGGTTTACAAGGTTCCGGTAAAACTACAACATGTACAAAACTGGCTTATCACTATCAGAAAAAGAATTGGAAATCATGTTTAGTTTGTGCAGACACCTTCAGAGCTGGAGCATACGATCAAGTTAAACAGAATTGTACAAAAGCCAGAATCCCTTTTTACGGAAGGTGACTATTATATTTGAATAAAACTCAAATAAATTATGATGATCTTGTTCAATTTTAGTTACACAGAAGTGGATCCTGTTGTTATCGCACAAGATGGTGTAGAAATGTTTAAAAAAGAGGGATTCGAAATAATCATTGTTGATACTAGTGGAAGACATAAACAAGAAGAGTCTCTATTTGAGGAAATGTTGGCAGTCTCAAATGCAGTGGTACGTATTTGTTCATAGAGTTTATATTCGCTCTAAAATGATTTATTCTGACATAGAAACCGGACAACATAATATTCGTAATGGATGCCACGATTGGTCAAGCTTGTGAAGCCCAAGCGAAAGCTTTTAAAGAAAAAGTCGACGTTGGTTCTGTAATAATAACGAAATTGGATGGACATGCCAAAGGTGGTGGTGCCTTAAGTGCCGTAGCAGCTACCAATAGTCCAATTATTTATATCGGTACCGGGGAACACATTGACGATTTAGAACCATTTAAAACGAAACCTTTCATTAGTAAATTACTCGGAATGGGCGATATTGAGGGTTTAATTGATAAAGTGAACGAACTGAAATTAGACGACAATGAAGAATTATTAGAGAAAATAAAACACGGTCAATTCACATTACGCGACATGTACGAACAGTTTCAAAATATCATGAAAATGGGCCCATTTTCCCAAATTATCGGTATGATACCCGGTTTTAGTCAAGATTTTATGTCGAAAGGTAGTGAACAAGAATCGATGGCACGTTTGAAACGTTTAATGACCATGATGGACAGTATGAACGATGGTGAATTGGATAGTAGAGATGGTGCGAAATTGTTTTCAAAACAACCGGGCCGTGTGATTCGTGTAGCACAAGGGGCGGGTGTTACAGAACGGGAAGTGAAAGAGTTAATACAACAATACACGAAATTTGCAGCTGTTGTAAAGAAAATGGGCGGTATTAAGGGATTGTTTAAGGGCGATATGGCAAAGAATGTAAACACAACACAAATGGCGAAACTGAACCAACAAATGGCCAAAATGATGGATCCTCGAGTTTTACACCAAATGGGCGGTATGGCTGGATTGCAGAATATGATGAGACAGTTACAAGCTGGTGCTGCTGGCGGTTTAGGTGGTTTGGGAAATTTAATGAGTGGCTTTGGTGGTAAATAGGACAATAATGTTGAGCATAATTCTGCCAAGTATTGTAATTTGTACAGTTACACAGTAAATATTAATCACTTTCAATTATACGATCTTTTTTTAGTTGGTGGAAAATTAAGTTTATTTTATGTTGTGTAATATATAAACTTTTATACTAAAAATTTGTTCTTTTTTTGAATTATATTATAATGTACTTTCATTATTGCGAATTTAATTTGAATAATAAATGAAAACCTTTTATGTTGCGGTTCCAAAAAAATCTTGAGTAAAAGTTCTCGGTGATTGATAATTTATACTTACATCTTAGTTCTCAATAGGAATGGTAATATTAAATTTTTTCAGTTATTTTCATCAAGTTTAATTTTTTGAAAGGAAAGAATAAGGTATTTGTAGAGGTATTTATATTTCAAAGTGAAATCAATATTGTACACCACACAAGTCATTTATTTCTCAAAAAGAAACAAGTTATTACATAAGCTGCAACCTTATTTGCTAAAAGACTTATAATTTCTCAAATAACAATATATTTCTTTCATTTTATAATATGTATAAGCATATAATAATATATTAACTCTATTTTTTATTAATTAAATATTCTCTCTTTACAGTTTTAATTATATGAGAATTAAACATTCTTTAGTACCATTTATAATTATATCATCAAAAATTGTCAACAATAATCGTATTTCCAATAATATGAATAAAAAATGTGCTTATTTTCCATTAAATCGATATAATGGAAATTTTGCGGGCAGGTTTTAGAGAGGAAGAATTTCTTTTACTTTTGTCAAATTTGTACATAAATTAATTACGAGTATAATCAACATTTGAAATCTCTCTCACTAGGCACTAGTTTAAAAAATTGAATTTTTAACATTATATTTTAAATAGAACAAGCGCTTTATAAAATTATAGTGTAATATCAATAACTTGAAATAGACTCAAATTATTAACAACACTTAACATTATTTTGTTTTATCTTAAAATAAATCTAAAATATACAAGTTTTTGATATCTACGTATTTTAATTTCTAAAGTAAGTTGTTTTCTATTATTTAAATTCTTTAATAAATATGTACGATCTAAAAATTTTAAGTTTTTAACAATTTTAAATATATTGGTCACTGGTTACAATTAAAGAAAATCACACCACAAAGTTGTATATAAATAAAACTATTTAAAAATTACAATACACGAAAAAAAAGATTGTTATAAAATAAAATACTGACTGACACCGTTGGAGGAAAAAAATTAGTCTTAAAACAACGCTTTAATGAACATTGCGTTCTTCATTGATAAATTGATCCAAAACATTTTGTACGTTTTCGTTACGAGCAATTGGCGATGTGATTGTTTGATTTATTGTTTTTATCGTCCGGGTAACTCTGAAGAAATAGAAAAAAAAACATTAAGTAACCATAATTAAACATAAAACCCCTCATAAAAGAAGTACTTACTTGGCTCCAGTAATTGGATCAATTTCTTCTGTTGTAGTTTCAGTATATTGTGGTTCTTGATGATAACAATCCTCTAAAAAAATTAAAACACCGACTAAGTATCTAAACTAAAACTACTTGAAAACAAGAACAATTTATGGAGAAAAAGTTTAGTCCATAAATTGCATAAAAATTAATTGTGTTACATGGTATCATGCTTCATCTATCTGTACGAAAAGAACTCAAAGCGACAACATATTTGTTCAAAGCAAAGCTTAAAAGAGCACTAAAATATTAGAAAAACAGTTCTTTGCATACAGACTAATTTGTGTTAAAAAATGCAAGCTTGTGTTGTTTTTTTCAAGTGTAAGTCATATCATGCCTCATTTTAATACTCCTCACTATATATATTTAAAATCCTTCTAATATTTATTTTAATTCATACATTTTTCTTTTACCTTGTGTTTATGTTGAGTTTGTGTTTCGCAAATGTAGTTAACATATTTAAATGTAAAAATAATGTAAAATAAATTAGGCAAATGCATACCCATTAATATATTTGTTAATTGGAACACCTTTAGAGAGAGAAATATAAATTGTCATCATTGTGAGAGCAGTGCCAACACAATCATGCTTGTTGCCAATGCCAAAAACGACCACAATAAAGGGCTTTTACAAACATGCCAGCTCTCTAATGTATTGTTTTGTTTTGTATTGATTTCTAAAGGGATTAAAAAAAATAAAGAATACGAAAAAAGTATATTAAAACAAAAAATCACTTTGTTTTGGTCACCAATCAAATTAACATTAAATAACTAGAGGCTTCATCGTAAAGAGCTTTTTTGTAACTAATACATTTACTATCCTAATAATTAAATTTGTTAATAATAATGTGTTAATACTTAATGTTAATTTAATTGTTAAAAAATATATAAAGTTAATATATTAAAAATATACTAAACTACTAACATTCATGCAAAAATGTCAACTTTCAATAATAGTAAATAATTTAATCATTTAAAAAGGATCTACTGGAAAAATACTATACATTAACAAAATTTGTTGGAATTAAACACAATTTTTTCATATTTGAATATCATTTTTGTAATAGAAATTTGTGGGAAGCCTTTATTGTTTGATATTTTCAACTTAAATTTTTTAAAACAACGACATTAAGCTTAAAAAAAAAGAAAAATAAAGAAATAGAGAATGCGTGCAAGAAACAAATCTGCAAGTTGCAATTTGAAAAATCAATGTATAGTATTTTGAAAAACAAGATAACATCAATGCATTAAAAACACATACATACACAAAAAGCTGCAGTCAAAATAGTTGAATTTTATTTAATACGATACGTACCTGATTCATCGTCGCTCAATTCAGCACCTTCTTCATGTAATGCAACATCCGAACCACTCGAACTACCTACAGTACGCACACTAGTCTTTTTAAGGATCCCTTTTAACGGTGGTGATGTATTTTGTCTTATACTATCATCATCTGAATCTGAATCCAATGTACTACTTTTGGTTGATACACGCGAACCGGGTGATAAAATTGTCGTTGTTTCAATGATTTGCGTTGGTGAATTAGTTTGTAAACAAATCGTATCAGGGGGTGAATGGATTCGTGTGGATTCTGTTTTCAAAACAGGTATTTTACTATTTTTTTGTGGTGTTGAATCATCATCAACTTCGTAACGTTCAGTCAATTCAGTTGGCGATAAAGTTTCGGTATGTAAAAGTGGAATTTTACTTTTCAACGGTTCAGAATGTTGTTGTGTTGTTGAAATACGAGTTACAGTTGTTTTCACAATTGGGTCAATATTACCATCCTCGTCTTCATCGTCCCAATTCACATCACGTGCCAAGTTGACAAACTCTTTCAGTGGATCTTTTGAATGTTTTTTAATCGTTTTTACTTTAGATGCTTTGACTGGTATTTTACTTAAAAATTCATCGTTCTCTTCACTAAATAATAAATCGATATCTTTTTCTTTGTCAATTTTTTGTCGTTGTTTTGGTAATGGAATGTTACTTGAATTTGATTTCGTTTTTGGTATATCCGAAAATGTCACAGAACGTTCACTATCGATTTCTTTTTGTAGAAAGTCATCACTTAATTGATTTTTTATTAATATTGGACTACTTGCTTCATTTTCTAAAAATCTAAATGCCTCTTCGCTTTTCTCTTGCGCTGTTGATGAATCATCTTTTAAACTATCTAAATTATCTAATGAATCTTCAGTTAATGTTTTAAAATCATCTAAAACACTATCAGCTGTATCGTTGTTATTGTTTTGTAAAATTTCATCTTTTTCCATTTCGTTTATATAATCGTTCAATTTCATATCATTGACAATATCCTCGGCTTGTTTTATTACATCTTTAACATCATCAATAACATCATCCCTTATTGTATCACCGAAATAATCACTACTCGACGACTTTTTATTACTTTTTATACTATTTAAATTGATTTCATTTGATATATGATCATCTTTACGACTTGGTATAATTATATCGTCTTCCGGTAGAAAATCGTTACGTTCTTGATGTAAAAACGTTAACGTGTCGCTAACATTTTTTTTCAATTTTGCAACACGTTCATGAAAATCTTCATCGAATTTTTTTGGTGTTGATGTTGAAGAAATTTCTTCATTTCCTTTATGGAATAAATTTCAAGTCAAACAAAATCTAACTAATAGGTCGAAGTAATAATAATACAATGTTTTAAATCTTATTATAAAACTAGCAAAATAAGCCCAAAGAAGAGAAATGGTGCAGAAGAAAGGGTGTTTCTGTACGTGTATTTTTGTTAAAAGAAGATTATTAACGAAATTGTACAATTATACAAAAACTTGAAAGATACCGCAAGAATATCTTCCAAGACATACAATTTTTAGTACAAAGCTACCTTTTATCTCCTAAAAGAAATTAAAATATAGAAGCAAATAATCTGAAAAATCTAATTTTTACACCACTAACCCCAAGCGAATTTATAATATTAAAATGGGCATGACTATTACATTATACTTTTTTGTTAAAAAAAAATATGTTGGCGGTCAATTTGTTTATTACAGCGAAAAAAATATATAAAATTAAAACACAAACCCTTTAAAACCACAAATTTAAAATAAATCAAAAAAATAAAATAAATTAAATATTATTTCAGTTAATTAAAACAACAGACACTTTAATGAAACAAAAAGCTTGTTTAGTTATATTTATTAGTTCGTTTACTTACCTTTTGAAATATCCTTTTTAATTCCTTCTTCATTGTAAAATATCTCTTCTTTTCCTATATTAAACTCAGCTGGACTTGGTGGTGGTGTGTTTGTTTTGAATTTATTTTCTGACGCCGTTTGTAAATTATCAAAATGTCTTGTAATCTCTTCCAATTTTTCTTCATTTGTATTTTCATTTTTTGGAATGTTGTCTACTTGATATTCAATTAAGTCCGATTTTTTCTCATTTAAATAATCACTTATTGTATCTGTTAAATCTTTATCGATGGAATTTTGATTTTGAATATCATCTATTGAAAAAAATACAATTAGTTAATTTTACAATAATTTGTTAAATTTAAAACATTTAAATAAAGAAATTACAGAATGGCAAGTCTGTTAAAATCTAGGTTTAAAATTTTTAACCAAGTTTGCCCATTAAAATTATAACTAACGCTTGAAGAATACACCTGATAAGTTACTAGTTTTTATGAGGAAATAATGAACATACCACTTTTTTCGCTTCTATTAATATCGTCTTGACTATCTTTAAAGTTCAGCACCACGTCACGACGCAGCGAGGTGTCTCTAGACGGACCAAGTTCATCTTTCAAATTATCAAAACCAGATTGATCCAAATGGAGTTTCGCTAAAGCCTTCTCCATATCATCAGTCACCAATTCAACATTGCAAATACATTTGTCCACAATGTCACCGCGTCCAATTTTACGTAAAGCTAATTCCAAATTATTCCCAGTTGCTTTATTAGCTTTCGATCTCAGCCACAAACGGAACATAACCATCGCTTGTTCTGGTTGACTTTCTGGATATTGTTCTTGTATTAAACTGATATCGGTTGGCGATACGTCCAATTCTAGTGCTAACTTTTCCCAATCGTCCTCTAATAGATTACATATGTCGGATAATTTAAAGTCGGCTCTTTGAATGGTATCAGGTTTACCTATAAATCCATCAGAATATTTTAATTAGACAAAATAAAACAGAAACAACTCATGTTCAAACTTACTGATACCACCATGATGCAAATAACTGTGATCTTTATCTAAAGATAATAAATCAGACTGTGAATCACGTTCGGGAAGTATGTCTTTCGGTAAGACAAGATTGAGAGTGCATAGGGGTGTTTGATTTGGTTCACCCCTAGCTACTTTGGCATCACTCATGAACACTATACGACCGACAGCATCTTCGTCCTTATAAAAAAACGAATTTGTTACATATTTTTTAAAAACATCTCACAATCAACTCCAAACACTTACTGGATCACGTAATCGCATTGTAAATGCTAAACGATTCTCTCTGAATGCTTGAAAACCAAGCCTAGGTTGGTCTCCAGATTGTAATACTGGCACTAAATTGCCAGCAAATTCCATAAATATGTCTTTATTTTGCAAAACTTCAATATCTCTACTTTTTGCAATTTCTGTGAAATGTTCTTGATGTTCCAAAGTTTTATCTTCTTTATCGTCAGTCATACAGAAAACACGTACTCTTGCTTCTAGGGCACTAACACGTTTAGCAAACACAACGAATTTTGCCATGAACGGTACGTGCGCCCCCTAGAAATTACATAAATTTCAGTTATGCGTAATATTTAGATAATTTGTAAAAAGCATTAACAATTTCAGGATATTAGTTTACCTGTGTGTAAAGTTCCGTAGCCATTTTGGCTGCCTCGGAAACATTACGACAATCCATTAACCAAAATCGTGCTGATACAGTTGTTGTAAATGAAACACATTCTTTTACGAACGTTAAAGGTGTTGAACCAGTTACATCTTCCCATACAGCTTTATTCTGACCGCCTGCATTAAATAATTATTGTCTATAAATTAATTTCAAAAACAAATTCAAACATAATACTAAACGAAAACATTTAACTAAAAGGAAATTAACAATTAGAAATTTCTAAAAACAACAATAATGCAACAATGAAAGGTAATTATTTCTTTATACCAAATTTATCATCATAAATAATTACCGAATAGTCAAGCATTTATTTTAAAAATTAAAATAAACAAAATAAATTAATTATAAACTAAAATTAAGTAATTAATTATAAAATAGAACGGGAACTAAATTTACCTGATTTAGTTCCTATTTTTGAAGCATGAATATGAAAATAAGTTTTGCAACAGTAAAAGGACAACATTTATTAAAAAGTTCTTAACAGTTCAAAGTTATAATAGTTCCAATAGTGATTATCATGCACTTGTTTATGTTTTTTATATCATATGTAAACATTTTAATTCATAAGATTGTGATTTTATGCCTAAATAACTTACCAATATAGTGATTAACTAACTAAACCTACAGTGTATTACTAACTATCTAAATCAGTTAATTAATGCACAAAATTTATTTATTCATATTAAAAATAAAACGAATGTCAATTAAAGCATAAAATAATAAATGAAATAGTAGTGTGTGCGATTTTTAGCGCACATATAAAGCACACTTTTCTAAACAACTTATTTACAAATACGAATAATAAATATAAAAAAATAAACAACACATTACCTGTAATCGAACATAAGAGTCGTAAAGTTGGTGCTGCACCGGAATATTGATTAATCATTCCTTGGGAATGTGCTTTTGGTGCTGGCATACTTAAAGTTATCGCTTTATGGAATTTTCTACGGCGTGGCTCGACAGTAACAATTGGTGAAACAGCCACACCATGACCCAACAATTTCGACACTAATTCCGGTTCAATGGCTTGCGCCTATTTACAAAAACACAATCCAATAATCCGACATTTTAAAATAAATTCTAGAAATTACCTGTAAACCAACACGAATTTTCTTTGTCAAAGCATTTGGTGGGAAAACAGCTTGCACTAATGGTACAGCTGTACTGGAAACCATACCACCATCTGGTCCAATTGCGTGCACTTCTTGACGTATTCTTGAAATAACAGCAAAATAATGTGGAAAATCGTTCGTTAAGATGCGAGTTATACGACTTGTGTGTAAATCTTCGATTTGTTTCAATTCTAAATAAAGAATAAAGTGAAAAATGTTAATACAATTTGATTAATTTTACCTTCTCCATCAAAACTATGATTCAAAACATCCTGAATGGCTTCTTCATTCTCTTCTAATGTATGTTCCTTCCAAGTTTCTCCATTATCTGAACGTAAAACGATTATTTCACGTTGTTTGCCACGTAATGATGCAAAATGGGGCACTTCTATTATAACTGGCCTGCATAATAATAAGAAAAAAAACCGTATATACTTTTTTACACTTCTTTCTAAATTTATTAAATTTACCCTAAAAATTTGGCACCGACTGGACCCAATTCTAAAATTCGACTTGCCAATGCCTCACCCTCCATAATCGGTGGTGGATGTGGTGTACGTTGTGGTCGTACATAACGACATGTAATTCTCGTAGGGCTTCCAGCACAACGTGGTGGTACAATAACTCGTACACCAGAATGTCTGCATCCACGCATAGCACCACCTCTTGCATCGACGAGGAAGGATACTAAGAAACTAGACAGAAAGAAAGTATTTAGTATTAAAATGAAATAAAGTTGATTCAGTTGAATGATAATATTGTAAATTATTTGTCGTAAAAATGAGAAGCACTCATTAATAAAGTGTAAAAAACCATGCGGAAATATTTTATAAAAATATTCCATTAAAGTGCACCCCCATAAAAATAAATACACATTAAATGATTCGGTGAAATGCATGAATTTTTTTGTTAAATATATCTACATACGGGAAAAAATTTGTAAGCCACATTAAATAAACAAAAAACAACCCAAAAGAACCAAATCACTGTACACTGTACACATAAAACTTACTTTTTCCAATTTGGAACTCTTTAGAAGACAACAACACCAACATCAAGGCAAAATAAATAAACAATTAATTATATTACATTATTATAAATTAAAATATGTATTTTACTGAGACAGCCATTTCTCAATAAAATGCATTCTCAGTAATTCAGAATATATACAAAAAAATAATATTAATTTAATAATATAAATATGTTAATATTATCCCAAAAAAGTATGTACACGATAATTTTCGTCCAGGTTAGTGTAGTGCAGCATTCCGGTGCAAAATTAATTAATATTTACTGTAAATAATTTGGAAATGGTAGAGTTTTTTAAATTTTGTCATTAGGTACCATCTACGTTAAATAAAAAAAGAAAACATGGTACCGTAGAACAGAAAATGGTACCTTTCTCTGCATAGGCCACTTCCTTGACTTTTCGGACCCAATTTGATCAATGTACGCTCTAATCTTGACCAATCGCCACTGCATAAGCTTTAAATATACACATACACTAACTACTAAAGTAGGTACAAAATTCTCATATTCTTAAATAAATATATTTTTGGAGTAGGTAACTAAAATAATAATAATCAAGACAGTTTTACAAGCGCCAGCTTAAAGGGGAAATACTACTACATATTTACAACACCCAGAAATGAACAAAACTTTAATAGTTAACATTTAATTAATGTGGTTGCGCATTTTAACTCTTTATTATGTAGTATTTTGCAATAGCTTTGAAAAAATTCTTTCGTATAATAGAAATATTCCATGTTTAATGTTTGGTAAGAAAAATAGAAACAAATAAATGAATAACAATGCATTAAAATAATATAAATCAAATTATTAAGAAATTTTTTTACATTTTAATTACATATGTAATATCTTTTTTGAATTTTGTTAAAATTCTTATTATCTTCTATTCATAGTTTCAGTTTTTATCATTTTAATGTTTTTTAATTTATTCATTTATTAGATTTATAAAAAAAAATCTTTTAAAAATAAATTAAAAACTACTAATAAAGAGCAAAACGACATTCATTCAAAAAATCTATCAAGTGGTTCATTAATTTCAAATTTAAATCAGTACTTGTATTGTTGCAGAATTTTATAGTACATTTTTATGTAAATATATCATCAAATTTATCGTTAAATCATTATTTTATTTAGTGTGCGTTATTATACTTTATCATTTATATCGTCATCGATAAAACTAATAAATTAATATTGTCACGTTCGTAAACCATTAGACTTAGAACATCTAGAGCTAAATTGCAAGAAAAATAATAATCCAACTGTCTTGAAAATAATAAATTTTAAACTTGTCTGGTATTATGCATGTTTGCCACATTAATCACTTTAAAACGCGAATTAATAAATTAATTAGGCAGTAAAAACTGGATTTTAATACCAAAGCACACAACTTTTTAAAACAATAAAAAAATATAATATACTCGTATGTATTAAATTACTTACCCAACTGTAATCGGATGACGATTAATGTCCACATTGTCAGGTGCACTTGTATGCATATTAGATGTATATAATTCTTTTGCATGAGCTGGTGAAATAATATAATCTGAACTAATATGTGAAGGAGCTGTAAATAAAACATAAATAAATACTTTTAACAAAAAACAACAAATAATTATTTACCTAATGAATTTCTATTATATTCACTCTTTTCATCGTTCGTTACATCCATTCGCATCGAATCATCGCCTAAACTCTTCATATCGTCAACTGTCATATATTTATATTGTTGTTGATCACCCAATAATGGATCGTCACCTTTTATCAAAAAGAAAGCATTACATAAACGCTATATAAATAAATCATATTACTATATATTATACATTTATTCAGCGTGTTATCATTAAACCACAAAAGTGATAACACCATTGTACAATTATATGTTTTATTTATCTCAATAATAATTATATTAAATATTTTCCAAGTGTGATATGTATAAAAAGAAAAGTGCCTTAAAAAATAAACGTAAACAAAATAAACAGCGTGCATCCACCTAAGAAAGTACACTAGAAGAGACTAAATAATAAAAAAATGGAACATTAACCAAAAAGACCAGGCTGGATAGTTTGTAGAACTTACGTGTATAAGTCATTTGCCCCTGGAAGAAGGGTAGATAAACGTGTTGTGGCCAACCATAAGCTACTGGATGCTCGTCCACTCCGCCTGTGAGCATGCAACAACCACCACCACCGATATACGTATATGTATTGTATATATCACAGCTTATATTTCATTTAAGAATATACAAGATCAAACTATTCACTAATAAATGTTTAGATAAAAAAGCCCAAACGGTCTAATAACAGCAGTTTAATTAAAGTACTAACCTCCCTCATCTTCGGAATCGGACATAAAAGTTTCTTGCATTGCCTCTGGTGCCATCACTTTATATTTTTCTTCGATATTAACTGTTGTTGTAGTGGTTATATTGGTTTCTGTTACAACTTTTAATTCTTCAACAACACTGATATATCCCAGTTTATTTGCAATGCCAAGCGCTGTTTGGCCATTCTGCAAAATACAAGAATAATCATTTCTTTTTAAATATCGTGCCACTGGAAGTAGTTTTAATTTTTAGCTTGGCGCTGTTGTCAATTAAAAAATAGAGAACTAAATATAAGATACACTTCTTTCGCTATATCTTTGATGCTACATCACAAATAGTAGAACATATAAAAAATATTTAGTTTGTGTTAATCATACGAATGTAGTTAAGCACTACTTTTTATATTTCACGATCATTTAAAGCACTATTAGTACAATTTGTCATTTTTATGAATTTCTACAAACATTTGACTAGCGCAGTCCCTTGCATACCTTTTACATTCAATTCAAGTAAAACTTGAGAAATGCGTATTAATTAATGAACATAGTTTCTTTTTTGACTCACAAATATTGGATAAGTTCGTACAATTACAATTTGTGACGTAGCATCAAAAATATAGTGAAACTACTATATATACTAAATATATACATATATATACGAGTATATATTTAGTTCTCTATTAAAAAAGTTTTATTGAGCAATTTAATTTCAATGACATTCAAAATATTACTAATTACTGTATAAAGTAAATTGACTATAAAGGTAAATATTTTATGTGCGCATTAATTAACTAACTTAGAAAGCATTTTGTAATTTCAGATAAAGTTTATTAAATTTTAATTGCTTACGAATTAGACGTAATTGAATAAAATATCATGCCAATTAATAAAATTGTACTTACATTTGTAACAGCGTTCGGATCAGCTTTATGTTTCAACAGTAAATTAATAACAAGCACATGTCCCTGTTGGGCAGCTTGATGCAAAGGTGTATAACCAGCACCAGTCACTGGATTCACTTCAGCACCTTGTTCAATTAACAATCGCACCATATTCACATGACCATGATGACAAGCAACATGCAACGGTGTATAACCAGCCTTTGTTTGTACATCCTTTTGAGCACCAGCTCGTAACAATAATTGAGCAACTGGCCCACGATCTTCTTGAGAGCATAAATGCAACGGAGTCAAACCATTCTTTAAAAACAAAAAAAATAAATAACAGTTTCTAACAACTGTAATAAAACAATTAAAGGAAACTTACCTTGGCTGCGTGATTTGCATTTGCTTTGTGTTCTAGTAGTAATGAAGACATGTCAGAATGGCCCTCTTGAGAGCTGAGGTGTAAAGGTGTGAAGCCAGCTTTTGATTCAGCATTGGCTTCAGCTCCGTATTCTAATAAAGTTGTTGCAATGTCCATCTGAACAAAACAAAAGCATTTTAAAATATTTTTTATGAGGTGTTTGTTGGTAAACTTTAATGTTTGTTTAAAAAAATTTATTAAAATAAAATGTTTACAGACGCCATCTGTAAGTTTTCCATTCTACGTAATTCAGCTTTAATTAAAATCATCAACAGAAATTTAAAAATCAATTTTTCCAATTTTTTCAGTTTTATATTTATACCAACCTGGTTTTTCCTTGCAGCAATATGCAACGGTGTATGGCCATTCTTGGCACACGCATGTGGCGAAGCCCCTTTATCCAACAACAACAATGCAACAGGTTGATGATCATAATGAGCAGCCACATGCAATGGTGTAACACCATTCTTTCCCTGTGCATCGGCTGGTGCATCTCTTTGCAATAACAATCTTGCAACATTTAAATGTCCATATTTCGCAGCCAAATGCAATGGCGTAAAGCCTTTTTTCGTAGTTGCCGTCAAATCGGCGCCATTGTCTAACAATACGGACGCAACTTCTTCTTGTCCCTCTTTGGCCGCAATATGTAACGGTGTGTACAAGTCTTTAGTGGTGGCATACGGTTGGGCTCCATGTTGTAAAAGCAACATAACAATATCGACATTGCCCAAACGCGAAGCAACATGCAATGGAGTCTGTTCTTCTCTCGCTCTTGCATCGACGGCCGCCCCATTTCTCAATAGTATCCGTATAATGTCCGTTTGATTAGCTCTAGCTGCTAAATGTAATGGCGTTTCACCACGCACAGTTGGTATATCCGGACTAGCATCGTGTTGTAACAAATATATAACAATATTCATGCAGCCCATAAAACTTGCTACATGTAATGGAGTTAAGCCACTTTCTGTTGTGGCACTAATACTGGCACCATGTTTTAATAGTAATTCCACCATTTTTATACGATTCTTTTTACATGCTATATGTAATGGTGTGAAACCATTTAATGCACGTGCATTTGGATCCGCATCACGATCCAACAATAGTTTTGCGACACGTACATGGCCACAATGGGCGGCTACATGGAGGGCTGTTAAATAGTCCACTGTTACTTCGTCAACGGGTGCACCGTGGTATAGGAGGATGCGAGCTGCGTCCACATGTTCCCCTTGGGCTGCCATGTGCAATGGGGCCAAACCATTCTATTACCAAAAATATTAAATATATTAAACATGTACATATTACTATTTTTAATAATATGTATTTACATCTATTTTATATACATATTTATAAAAAATAAATTGTAATGGTTTTACAACTAATAATTAGTTTCCCTGGAATTGTCTGCAAACATGAATTTTGAAAAATGACATGAAACTTTCTGAAACTATTAATCAAAAGAAAACATTTAATGGTTCATTAAAAAAATCATACAAAATTCCGCTTTGGAAAGTTACGACATAATAAACTTTCTTCCAAAGTTTTCACAATTGTTGAAAATTGAAATAGTCATCTATTTTCTAACTAAACTAAATATCTCATTTTTATTATTTTTGAAATCTACGTTAAATTTTAAATAGATAAAACTGCAATAAGGTCAAGTCTTCTTTTGTTTTCATTGGAGTGAAGTTTTAAAGTAAAAAATTTTTATTATAAAACAGATATGAATGACTTCTTAGTCTTACTTTAGTTTTTGCATGCATCGGTGCTCCATTCTCCAATAGCATATCAACAACTTGATCATGTCCAGATCTTGCAGCGCAATGTAATGGCGTTAATCCATCTCTAGTTTTCGCCTGAATATCAGCTCCTTTAGCTACTAACAGCGTTACCATATTGATTTTACCCCATTTACTAGCCACATGTAATGGTGTGATATTATGTTTGGCAGCATAATTAACATTTGCACCTTTATCATACAGCAATAAAGCGACTTTATCGTTACCATAATGGGCGGCTATGTGTAACGGTGTAAAACCACTTTTTGATGTTACATCAGGATTATGTTCATTCTAAACAAATTAAAAAATTCACATAATAATAATAAAACCAAACGAAAAAAATACAACAAAATTTACTTGTAATAATAATGCTGCTGCTTTTACATCATCTTTTTTAGCTGCTATATGTAAAGCTGGTAATCTAACTTTGCCTCTAGTATCATTTTCTAATAAAACAGCAACGACTTTATCGTGACCTTGTTGCATTGCCACTGCCAATGGTGTAAATCCGTCCTATTATTTACAAAAATAAAAAAACATAAAATCTAGTTTTTATTAACAAAAATGCAAATGAATTACCTCAGTTGCTAATGTCTGATTAGCACCTTTTGATAATAAATAACGTACACAACCATCATGATTCTCCTGAGCTGCCATGTAAAGGGGTGTAAACCCATTTTGGGATTGTACATTTAATGAAGCACCATGTTGTATCAACAAACGCACCACTTCCTCCTGTCCAGCTGGAGAAAAAATTATAGAATAGTCGAATTAATTTTATAAATTCTGGACAGGAACACGATACATATATTTTTTAACAATTTTATGGTATTATGATTGTGAGAATTGAAGAAACAGAGCGTAACTTCCTGAGTTTTGTTGTTTTTTAAATGTAACATCACTTCAAAACTAGAAAAATATACTTAAAAACTCTTAGTGCCTTACATGAACATGTATTTATTTATTGTAATATGTAATTATAAAAGTTATATTGGCATTAAAACGGTTTTTGTATATTTGCTTAAGCTTTTAAAAAAATAATCATTTCGTAAAAGATAAAAACATATAATTTATGTATATTTGCGAAACGATTGCACGTATAACTATATAATTATATGAATAATTAAAGACACTTGCTAGAAAAAAATGTTTTTGCATTTTCACATAGTCAAACCTAATTAATTTAAATGAAATAAAATTAACTGTTAGTTAATAAACATTACCAAGAGAAGCAATGTGTAAAGAAGTATTTCCTTTTTTAGTGGCTGCATCCACAATAGCACCACGTTTAAGTAGTTCACGTACAATTTCTACATGTCCATCTTTAGATGCTAGATGTAATGCATTTAGTCCATTCTGTGAATATAAAAAATATTACAAAATTAATTAATTATTAACTATAATTTGTGTGTTACAACTTACAGCATTTGATGTATTTATATCACGTACTGTACCAGAATCAAGATATTCAACAATTTTATCCAATTGACCCGCACGAGCTGCCCTTAAAAAAGCCGTATTCGGGTCAGTCTGAAAATGAAAGAAAAAAAAATTAACATCCCTTGTTGATCTTTCAGTTTAATATTTACATAATCAGTCTTTAGTAAACAGTTCCAGTTTTGAATAAAACAAATCCAAATAGGGATTCATTGCACTTATGTGTACAGTACAGGCGTGTCTTTGCATAAACATTACATCCAAAGTGAAAACCTATTTCCGTCCACATTAAGTATTTATAGAAAAAGTTTTCTACACACATCTTTATAACGTGTTGCAATTTTAATGTAAGATCAATGCGAAAGGAATCATCATCAAAAACCATAATCTATATGATTACATTTTAAATGAATTTATATACCGAACATTAAACTCTTCTTGGTAATTAAGTTATTTACGTAATTAAATTGCTGAGCTGACAAGTGCACACATGTGTGAATAATATGTTCGTAAATGAAGCAAAACAAACTAAAAACAAATATAACTAAAAAGAGCCTATTTAAGCTACAATTCTGTCGTTCATTTAAGAAATACTTTTAAAATAACCCTGATAATTGTATTTATCCGCATTGTTTTCAACAACTCACATGCAAACGTAATTTATTACATTATTGATTGTAAAATTACGGCTTCTGTTTATATCATTATGCATGATATTTATGTGCTACTAAGGTTTTTTTTTCAAATAGTAAATACGTCGTTATTGGAACAACATTAAAACTGTCCATACAAGATAAATCATTCAAGTAATTAATAAAATGTATAAATATTTGAAATTTACCATAGATAATTATGTGGAACAAATTCGTTTTAGCGATGAATATGCATTTTCAATTAAAATACAATAAAGTAAAAATACCAGCTGTCTTAAGTAACGGTTTTAAACAAAAACTCTTTGCATTCTATTTAGAAATAAACAATTTTCATTAACCATTCGAGCACAAAACGAATTTCTTGTACGAAAATCCATTAAAAATTATTTTAAAATCAGTCACATCAATCATTTAAAGATCACGTAGCAAATACACGAAAAAATTGTAACTTTATTTAACGGGATCGCTTTTTGAAATTGGTAAAAAGTGGTGCATAATTTATTCGGGCTAACCATTAAGTCCACAAAGTGCATATAAATTAGTACTAGTGTGTATTAGAACTTCCTGTTCGGAAAAAAATGTACAAAAATGGACAACATTGAAATACTTTACCATTAAAAAAATGACTTGCATAATAAACATAGGCATTCCAAAAAAGCAAATGTAAATCACGCAAACTAAGTTCTAATTATGTAATTTTTCACTTTTTTTATATAAAAAAGTGTTATAGCACTTTCTTTTTCATTTTTTGCTACACTTTTCTAGCAGGTAGGTGAATTATGAATAAGTTTCATGGTTAATTAAACTAGAATATGGGAGGACCGAACCAATAATTTCACATTCAAGTCACGCGAATTTAATTCACCTGATGTATAAAAATAAAAACCGCATATATTCATAAATAAATTACAACAATAATAATTATTATATGAACGGGACGGACCATCCTTAAAAACCTTGCGTTATTTAATTTTTTTTAACAATGTCATGGTAAACATTTTTGTTATCGAATAATCAACACAGTATTCATTCTTCATTTATCCTGTATGTATTTTCTTTTAAACGAACAAATTTATAAAAAAACACAATTAATCCAGATTAATCTTATATAGTACCAGGTCATGGTAATTTAGTTTCATACATCATACCCAAGTTGTTGGCACAATAATTGGTTCCACTTGCTCAGATAATGACATTTTTACATCATTACCGACATCCTCTCACTATTTACAGGATGTTCCAGAATAATATCAAAATAGCAAAATAGCATTTTTGATTATATTTCAAAAAAAAAGTTTGTAAAAAAAGTTTAGTTTTCAAATTGTGGTTAAAATTATCGCAGGAATTAGCATTTTCCTTGAATATCTCAACAATTAATTGAGATTAATTACCACTAACAATTAACCACCTCCAATCTTCAATTTTACAAGTATAATGAATATACGCGCATTTTAAATAGGAAATCAACAAGAGATTCTTTTCTTTCATTTATAATCTTTCATTAAAACGAATTATTTAAAAGAAAAATGCACAAAAATCGAAATTGGATCAACAGAAAACTAATAATTTTTCTATAACAAATCATAGATTGCATAGTTTAGTGGTCATTATTTTGGAACATCCTGTATATACTTACATAGATATATGTTATATATTTTTATTATTATATGTTCAGTGAACTAACGTAGAAAAAAAGACAATACGAAAGTTATTTAGGTAGGGTGATAGAAGGTTTATTACATGTTCAAGTACAGTATATTCCAGGATCGATGTTTTTATCTATGACCCACTTTTGTCGCACAATACAAGGGTTTATTCAAACATTTGATGGACTTTTGCCATACAAATTATTGGCTTCTGAAGAGATGAAATTCGTTGTTTAACGTATTGATTTAAGCTCCATCTATATTGGGTAATTTTATCAAACTGTATGATAACAGATTAAATTAAAAAACAGTTTTTTTTAAATCGATAAACAACACATGGCAAACTAGATTTCAAACATTTAATAAAAATTGTAATATGCAGTATATTCAAGTAGAAATATGAAAAATAATTAAATTTACAAACATTTTATGCCATTTTCCAACACCAGATTTCATTAAATTTCTAAAATTTTATTGTTCCAAAAACATCAACACTTTCTACAATGTAAACAATCAAAGTTTTTTATGAAATAAACCATGATTAAATTTTAACAAAGAGGTCAATACTCTTTAAAAATTTTACTTAACCATATGTGAAAATATTTTATCTGGTTCCCGCATTCTAATAAAAATAATGCAATTATCTTAATGCTGATCAAATTACAGGAGCAGAAAAATGTCTTATGATTACATAAAGTTTTGTTTTGACTACAAAGAAGAGATGAATTTTGTTGTATATGTTTGTTGTGTTGGGAAAAACTGGTAGATAAATACGCCAACCGCAGTTTATATTTCAAGAACAAGGTCATATGATAATTTTAGCACAAGAAAAAACTTCGCATCATTTATTTTCTACCTATTGCGCTTATCATCGTTCAATAAATAATATCAATCGGCCATTTTTCTGTACATTTCACCTTTATACTGAACTGAAATGTGAAAAATGAAACCAAAAATTCCATATTTATTTAATATTTTTATGAATTAACTGTTAGCAAACATGTAATTATTAAGTAAATGTTAATTAAGTTCAAGGAAATTAAATAAAATGAATAAAAATCGAAAAATATGTAATTTGTCTGGTGACCCGAAAATGAAAACAAGAAGTTCTTAATTTGTTCAAAACAAATGCAAAATTTTACATAATTCTTTCACTTTTACTATCTAATCTATATCATATATATTATTTATACATAACAGGTTTATCTGCAGCTAAATATTTTAATTACACTCAGATTTGTGTGCCAAAAAAAAGGAACACTTTCACTGGTTCAAATCAGTATTTTTTTTTATTGTACGATATATTTGTGCACACAAACACACAGATGAAAAATAAATAAATTCCTTTGCCAAATGAGTGGTCTAAGAAAAGCATAGCCACGATTTATTTATAAATTTCCAATTTCTCTTTATTATATACATGTTGGATGCAATCTAAACACGAACAGGTTACTCGAGTTTATATCAACCAGGAAAAAGTGAAGAATCCCCCATATGTAAAAACCATCTGTGTGTATTTTTGTGTATACAAATGACATCATCACACACACAATTAGCCATTAACCCAATTAGACATAATATTATTCATCCAGACCGAAAAATGTTCACATATTTAGGTAAAAAATCGACATTAAATGTTCTGAATGTGTAATTATTATGTCTTTATTTAACCTTGACCTGTTATGTATATTATTGCTGGGGAAAATATTTGTATTTTCTACATAAAAATCCTTTTAAATGCAATGTTTTCGGACGCACACACAATTTTATATAAATTCATTCGAATTCATGAAAATGATGTCATCAATATGGAGTGTTAAATGTGCATAAGGTCTCACAAATTATCATTAAAAAATGTTTATTTATAGCAATGTATATGACATCATAATATGGAAAACACCTTTATATAATAAATAACGTAATTTTCAATGGTGGAGCAATAAAAGTTGTTGAATAAATTTTTTTAAACAAGTTCCAATTTTATGTAATTTACAGTGTTTCGTTTCTATTAACATAAGTGATGACATAAAATAACATTAAAAGGATGACTCAAACCCGCTACTGGACCTTCATAAAACCACTTATTTAGATATGTTCAAGGTTACATAATGTACACCCCATTCGTGAAAATATGGGACACGACCATAAACAAATACATAAGCAATATTTTTGTTTATAATATTTGTATGAATACACATACTTGTTTTCCAGTTCTGGGCAGGGTTTCCATATTGGTTCCATTAACAACCGGTGCCTTTTCCTGGGCAACACCCCCATTCGGAGTGCTCCCATTGCCCAAAGCCATCGCAGATTCACTTTAGTAGTCACTTAAAAATCATATAAACTGACCACCACCCCAATTTGCACTGATTTAGTTTTTTCTATTAATAATTAATATTAATGCCCACTAGACCAAGTTCTTACACATACATTGTTTTCAATAATTAATATTAACAATCGAGTGGGTTTTTGGATGGTACAGTTTACAGTTAGTTATTATTTAGTAACACTGGATGCCGCTTTTTTAATTAGATGTGGAATTTATTATATTGTGTAGGTATATAGTTTTTTTTTTATATAATATCTGAAGGAGGCGACGCGCACTTCGACTCTTCTTGAAGCCGGAATCAAACTACATGAGAAAGATTGGAAATTCAGTAAACATCAGTAAACATTCTCGAAAATAGTAAACGTAAAGAATGAGCGTTGGCAACCAGTAATACAAGTCATAATCATAACACATAATAAATAAGCTATGCAACCAGCCATATAAAACAATGTCTTAGGGAAATTTGTGTTTTAGATGTTGGTGCTATTTTTAAATTAAATATTTAAATTTTATTTTGATATAAAACTTTACATTTAAATATAAAAATAAACTTGTTTACAATTAATTATTTATTTGTTTTTCACCTACCACGAGTATAAATTGGTGATATATTATATATTTTATCACTTTGTTGTTGTGCTATTCAACAATTCAATCATATTGTTTTGTATTTATTTGTTATTTAATTTCAATTTCCTCAAATTAATGTAATTTACTATCATCAATTTCAATGTCAATTAAACAAAACATTTAATAATCATACGGAAATTGGAGGTACATCATTTTCCTCGAATGAATCAACAATTTGTGTTCATTACATAATAATGTATTATTTTTTATTATTGGTTAAATATACATGTACATGTTTTTTTTACCTTGTTAAAAATTATATGTAGTATGCAAGTATGCCAAGATATAAATGAATTTTGAAGCCTTTATTAATATTTTAATTTAATAATTTTTATTATTTATATTAAATACCAACTACTGAACCACAATAACCAGATAGTGGCATTTGACACTTTTTCCTTACTAACATTGAAATAACACAACATACTTGTATTATTATAGGTGTTTTTTTATTATAGGGTACTAGTTAAGTAGTTAACCCTCTAAATAGGCTCTGATATAATTTCAAAGTTTCAAAATTTATTAATTTCTAGAACTATTTATGCTCGTAGTTATTTTATATGCAATTATACATATGTACATTTCCCATAAATATATAAGTCTTTCCTTAACTTTACGTTTTAGTTTATTTTTGTTCCCTTAATTTTCTTCTTTTGGTCATTTAATATATGTTAAATTTTGTTTTAAACTTTTAACGGTCATATTTTGTTTACGTATTAATATGTGAAAAGCAGGATAATAGTTAAAATTTTAATTTAATTTAAGGATAATGTTATAGATTAAATACATTTACATGCAATTTTACATAAAATTACAACATTTCAATTGAGAATATATTATATTGTTGCAAAAAATATTAGCTTATTTTCGGTTTTGTTAAAAGAAAGTTCATTAAAAATGACGCTCTATGATTTTATAAGTTACATAGGATATCTTACAATGACAATCTCTTTTGGAATTGCAATAGTACGTGCAAAAAGGTATAGTTTCTTATTAAAATATAACATTGACTATTTTAGAGCTATCTGGTTCAGAATGTCGTTACATACCTCCAAAATAAGCTCTTCGATTGGAAATATAGTAAGCATTTTATTAAGTATAAAAATTACAAAAGATTCTTTTTATTTTTCTTGTAGAAAGGGAAAATGTGTCTTCTATAACTGACCCCCCAGCATATGAATATGCTGATGAATCACAATATCCTGCAGATGAACCAGCCGAACCTCCAGATGATAATTATAGACAAACCTCTAATTCCAAAGGCCAAGAGGCCCAAAGGCCCAAAACCCGAATGAAAAGATCTATGTGGAAAATGTTGATGAATTAGTTTATTTTACATTGAAAGTTGGTCATATTTTTCTGTACGATTTTATTTAATCAAAATAAGAATAAATATATAACTAATATTTAGAAAGTAATAAATTGTTTCAATTTTAAGTACCAATTACTTAACACTAAAATTAAATTGTATATTGTTTATGTTACACAAATTTAATCAATTAAATATATTTTCTTAAAAAAATTTGAACTGAGTTTCTTTTGTGTTTATTTATCATATAAATACTTAAATGTGAAATTTTATATTTGAAGTATTATTCGGAAAATTCTTATCTAAAATGATATTATAGCTACATATAATGAAATGCATTTTAAAATTACATTATTTTAAACAAAATGTTTAACCGTTGATGCATGATACTGTTTTTTATTTTGCATAGGACAGTGTAAAAGTTCCAATGGTTGTTTATTATAATAAACCATTTTTAATTTCTTTTGTAATAATAGTAAGTGCTATGGCCGGCACGGTATGTACAGTATTAAAATATTTTTAAAAAGTCGGATGAATGTTGACAATGTTTCTAGCTTTATTGGTTCAATGTTAGAAGAAAGGAACTTCTACAACGAGCCACTCAAAGTAAGTTTCTCGAAATATTAGTAAAATACAATCGTAATGTTCAAAAATTTTAGCTACTGTGTCCACATTACCATCAACATTAGCAACAACAAAACTAGCTATTGTAATTCCAGTCGTTATTTCTAATAATGTAACAGAAATAACAGCCGAAATGAACGATACAAATTGGATGAATGTAACAACCCCATTAAATGGAACAACGAATGCGACAACTCTAATACTCGTCGATTTGACAACTCTAATAATTAATACAACAGACTATTCGACAAGTGCAATTAATTCCACAATGAGTACACCTGTCTCAGCACCCCCAATAACTAGTACCGCAGTCCTAAATGATACCACGACTTTAAGTACGATTACAACAACCTGAAATCTGTGTAAAAAGAATGGCTAATATATTTTTGAACAAATTAACTTTATCAGTTTACTTATTTTATTCACACTGTTTAATTTCGAGGGAGGTAAAGGGAAAAAGAGTTTTAAAGGGTCTAAAAATGATTCCAGACATTTCGTATTTTTCATATTAAACTTGCTGTTTTAGATGAATTTTGAAATTTTCAGAAGTTATTATATGAAGAAAAGTATACGTTTTAGAGATTAGTAGGTACCTATAGCCCAAATTTTAAAAAACCAAATTAAAATTTTCATGAAGAGCCCAAAATATGTTAAAAATTAATTATTTTTTGGCCGCGTCCTATTATCTGATTTTATTTTACATATTAACATGGTAATTTGAAAAACGCAAATGTCTGCAAACAGCAAATTTAACATCTCATTTAGAACTTTAAACAATCAAAATCAAACAATAATATATAAAAAATTATTTTGTTCTATAAATCTAATTACTTCAATAGAAATTTTTGCTTTAAAATTATGTCGAATTATCAAACTCAATTTAATCATTATAAAAATTATTGATTATATTCCATTTTGTGCTAAACAGGTACAATAAATCGAATTAAATTCCAAATTAAATTTATCACCATAAAAATTCTTTTGTTGCATTTTTTGTTTCATATCAATTTAGATATGTATACATATATATGTGTATGTGAAGGTAATAAAGCAATAATATGAACCCATTGCACCATAAACATTAAAACAGAAGCATTTTGAAAAGAAATGCTGTAGACTGTAGAATTGAAAACATAAATTTTAGTGAAAGTGCAAAATCGTCAAATATGTCTGCGATAGCACTTGCTCCTTCGACAATAACCAAAGCTGCAAATGCATTACTTGTTACTACACAAGCCGCAGCACCAATTTCGACATTAGTTGCCAAAATGTCTGTACTTGGGGCACTTTCTACAATGGGCACAGTAAGTCAATTCCTAATCTAGAAA
>SSSI01007685.1:0-69340 GCA_004796505.1 Oryzaephilus surinamensis | reverse complement strand
ATATACTGTTTCTTAAGATGTTTAGATAATAAATGAAAAATTAAAATTAATGAAAGAAATTTACGTTAATAAAGTATCCTAATTTAGATGCACCTGACTGACGACTGCATAACGGTCGCGAAAAATCTCCTCATGTTTAATACCACGCTATACAATACAACCGGTCGTATCGCCATTAACCAACGAACCAACAAACAACTAATTTACTAACGCGTAATATGTCCAAAATACATTGCTCATTACTAACAGAAAACAAATACAATTTAAAACAAATTAATAAGCAGCATAAAGAATTAAACAAATACAATAACATCAACGTGCAATTCAATATTTAAATAATAAAATAAATTACATGTACAGATATTACCTTGAAACCAGAGAATGTTTACGCACACCTTCGCTTTCACGACCCTCACCACCATTGAATTCATACGACTAAAATCTCTCTAGCGAACGCCAATCTCCCCACCATTACCTTACATATTTAACGCGTTTCTCAACTCTGACAATAGAGTTCGCGACAATGTTCAAAATTTATTAATTAACGCAATGCCGAAAACATTCCCTTGGCTTCAAACAACTTTATAACATTATATAAATAAAATATAAATAATAAACAATCAAAATACTTATCCTATTATAAGTAAGTTATATTACACAAACAGTTACCACCATTCACTAATTAAATAGTTTATCATATATTATTATCCATTTCTTCACGAACATTACCACCCCCATATTCTTCCAAGTTTTAAAAAGTTGCACGACCCGGGGTGGCCAGGGTATGGAACACCACAAACTTTTTACGTCTTTATATGTAACATATAGACGTAGTTTGGTCCTTAAAATACAAAAAGGATGTTAATAGTTTAGCAATAAATGCCTAATGTGCATGGACTATTTTTCTACTCGATCAAGTTTCTCTAATTATTATGTAGAAATTGTGCAAGTTGCAATTGGTATAATGAAAAATCAACATTTTTTTACAATCCTGTTTAACTTGCCGTATAATTTCCAACTTTTGCTGACTTTAAATTCTGGACAAGAGACTAACTAATAAATTAGTTTTAAACATTCTGGATGTCTCGACGACGATGTCGTTGGAACATTGAGAGAATATCATTTGTTAAATTTAAATTCTACAAGAATTATTATCAATTCTTCTGTCTGAACGAATTTAAATGTTTGTCAAACAAATTTCCTCTATTACATGTTTTTTTTTTTATTTTTTAGTTAATTGTATTTTTGCCAAGTTTAAAAAATATATATACACATACGAGTATATTTAAGTATTTACGAAGAGTTTATATTTTCCCGGTTCTTCTCCATTGAATTTCACAAAACTGAAGAAATAATATTTGCTTTTGTTTGTCATCTGAAATTTTTGTTTGAATATATGGTTAACAATTTGATTTCCATTTTACTTGAAACATTTTAACGAAAATGGGGTAAAATTTTTAAAAGATTCACTCATGCATATTCATACATTATTAAATTTCGACAAATTTTATTTTCCTTTAGTAGAAAATTTAATTAAACAATCGGGTAACCATTTAAAATCGCATATATTATACACATGTCATAATTATTATTATAATTCATGTGTAGTTAAATGGAAATTAATGCAGATTTTATCATTATATACATATATTATATATATAATAAATTATTGTACGAATAATTGTCCCACAAATTTATTTATGAAATACATAAAACGTACATTGTATACAGAAAAGGGCAATATAAACAAGTATTTTATGTGTTCGTGCATTGTAGATTGTTGTTATGTGAATGTGTTATGTTCATTAAAATGTATAATTGATTATATTTGTTTTAAAACAGTATTAAATAATGTTTTGAAACCTAAAATTAAAAAAAAAACTACCACACTGTATGAATTATATATTTAAAGACATGTACAGTCATTTTAACTGCTTATACAATTCATATTTCATAATTATACTTTATTAATAGTTTAATATTAAATATTTTATATACCTGCAATATAAACTTGTATATTATTTGTACACATATACGAAATTGTTTATAAACTTTGTAATCATTTATTATTTTATTTAAGTAGGTGGCATCAGCAGGTTCTCTTTGGAAATTAATGATTAATTGTTCATGAAATGATGAAACTTATAATTAATTGTGATTTCATAAAGACATTGAATCCGGATAATAGTGTTATAGAGTTAATTTCTTGCCAAGAAATGTTCGTAATTGAAAATTTGTCAATTAGAAATGTTTAGTTTTTATATTATGCGGAGGGAAATGCTGAAAGAATCTCATTAACATGTCATTAGACCTCTAATCTAGAACAAAAGTAATAATGCAGCAGCATCTCATTTAAAACAATGTATAGTACACCTTTAGTTAAAGCCATTATTCCGATGATTATCCAACAAGGGGACTCGTTATAACAAACTGCTTCAATTTTCAAATATACGAGTAGTATTTCACATTTTTCCAGTTGCACAGTGTTTCATTTCCCTTACTCTCTTCTGGTTTATTTGCAATTCTCATTAGTAGTGCATGCATAAAGTGCAATTTTTCATTTGCCTTTATAATGTCATTTATCATTACATCTTTTTCGTTGAAAGATGATACACGCAAAAAAGATGGTCTTAGGAATAATTCCATAATTATCCTTTATTTTATCATATTATTGCCATTTTTATAGTGTGACAACTTTTTGAAAGTTACAACAACAACATTTCGTTTTAGAAAGCTTTGCAACAATTTATTAGAAAACTACAATGTGAAAAAGCTATTCATATTCAGAAAAAACTGTTGTGTTTGTACAAAAAGTGTGAAAAAACTTATAAAAAGCCATTTTCATGAAACCTTTGCAGCTGACAGGGAGAGAAACTAAAAGAATTTAAAACAATTGTTACGTGGAATACGATTTTTTTTAATAAATAAAAATATTTATGTATATGTTTTCGATAAGCTTTGTTTGTTAAACTTTTCAAGTTTTTAAATCTACTTGTGGACTTTTTTAAAGCGTACGATTAGAAAAAAAATTTCTAAAGCAATATAAGCAGTACACAAAAGAAAATAACATAAAATTACAAAGAATGTATTATTTTTACACAAAACAATCAACATAATCAATGCTAGAAACTCAAACGGCGTACTATTAAATATAAATTCTGCAATACCATAAAGTAAAACGTACTTATTTGAAACTAAGTTAAAACTGTTTAAAATATACCATGGCATATAATAAAAGAACCATATATACAAGTTGGTGTATGTAATTTAATCGCACTAACCATAGTAAAACTTTATTACTTGCACAGTTAATTTTCATTCATTGTTAAATTTTACATTGTAATTATGCTTTTCACTATTGGTTACCCGCGACTATATTTCGAAATCCACCCCTTATTTGCCATTAAATAATTCACAAGCCTCATATATTCCACTGCAGTACGTAAAAACGTAATTAGATTATATCTAAAGAGTACATAAACGATATAAAATGAGGCCAAAACGTTTTGCAGTTTATAATTTTTATCATTTTTTCACTTGACTGAGAGAAATACTTAAAAAAAAAACGGTTTTTGTAATTTCGATAAGAGCCAGATAATTGCAAAAATATGGTACTCTATATATTAGATGCATACAAAAAAAGGTAATTTCTGGCAAAATGTGGAACTTAATCGAAAATTCTATTACATGAATCAGCTTAAGGTTGAATAATTGAACGTGTTTGTATACGGAATACTCTGGTTTGTTGTATATCCGGATTAAACAAAGTTTACTTTGGACTTTCTAGTTTAGATTTAGACGCGTAACATTTCTAAATAACGCTAACAATGTTTTATTAGAAAATGTTGTCGGAGATTCATTTTATTATTGTTGAATTTTATACTTGTTCTACAATTATATGTAAGAAGGATGGCAAAAGTTTTTCAGACCATTTTTGTTCAACACTAAATATTTACCTATATGTATATGTAGGTATACTGTGTCCGCTATATACTTGCCTCTCGAGCAATAAAACTTATTACTTTTTACGAACCAATAGATGAATAGTAAATATTGTTTCTATCTCGGTTTTTATTTATATTTTTCTATTTTCTGTTTATAACTCTGATATTTACAATCAAAGAGGCAAGTATACAGAGGACAAACTTTATATATTTATGTACTCGTATTTTAATACGATAAATATTTCATTATAAATAAAAAAGTTTCTTTATTCATCCATAAAAGCTATATTTAATAATTGAAAGTTATGCTTCTTCAACAATGTTTGAAAATGTTAAAATACTCTTTGATCTTTTTTTTTATTCTGTCACTCCCGTCTGTTATTTACAATTAATTATTAAGCTTTAGTACTTTAACTCGTTAACAAGTACCTAACTTCTTGTGTTTGCAAAACTGGCAATCAACTTTGGCGGACAAACAGACACAGACAAAGAGCTACAGAAAATCAAATTTACGACTAATTTGATTGTTTCAAGTTTAGTTTTGCTGATGTGAGCAATTTTATTGCTTTTTATTGGGGGATTTGTTAACATTTTATTGTTTTCCAATTTACTACATAGGTGTTAATATATCAACAAAATTAAAATCTATACGAGTATAAATTTCCCACAATTATTATAAAAGTTTAATAATAATTCCGTTGTATGTGTTATTTTATTATACACACAATTGCTTTATTGTTCTTATTTTAGAATTCTTATTTTTTTCTATTAAGTTGTGTCACCTTAAATTAACATTTGTTCCGTTTTACGCTTGTCACTCCTATTTGATGGTCTGTTGAAAGACTCTAATTGAAGCTAAATTTAATATTTATTCACGATCGAATTAAGTTAATGCATTTAGAGAAAATTTGAATATCCATTAATGGTGTTGTACTAACAAAGCCGTGCTAATAGATGTTTTTTTTATAAAAATCTATCAAAACCTTTTTTTATTTCTTTGTGTCGCTTTCTCTTTTAATAATTCAACAATTCCCTAATCAAAAACAACTTAAAGGTTCACTTTTTCGTAAATTAAAATATTATAGAAATGGGTATAGTTAAAACAACAATTGTTGTATTTCAGCAGAAATTGTACAAGTTTAATGAAATTAATTAACTCAGTTACGTCGTGAATTACGAAAACAAATAGTGGTAGTTTATGGATGGATCCAACCTTCGTATAGATGAACTGTTTAAAGCCAAATAAAGAGCAGGATATCTAACAACAACGGAACCCAGCAAGTTCAATAATTAAACTTGACTATAACTGCACATAATCTATATTTAGTGTTTACCTAATGACATATTAAATTAGTTACAACTTGTACAATAATATTAACAGTTTGATAACGTTTAAATCCTATTATTACAAAACTATCCAATTAGATGGCATATTTTGAAAAGTTAGTACCGTCCATTTGGACAGTGTTTGATTTAATTTGTTGATTACTTGACTACTTTACTAGGCACGTATTTCTTCAGTTAAGAATTTTAGAGCTTTTACTCAAGCCCATACTATTAAAGTTTACTATTCACATGCAGGTCAAACTGACAATAAAAATTTTATCTGTTTACATTAAAAACGTTATAATATTGTGGTGAATTTAAACCGATTAGTTTAAAATTTACTGTGGATTTGGCGACGCAAGGATGATACAACTGTATTTTAACCATTTTAGTTCTAAATTGTAGTTAAATTCTTTATAATGTAAATTGTTTCCTGTACAAGTATCTTTATAGATCTAGGCTAGTCTTAACACGTTTTTTAATTAATTTTTAATTAAAATTACTACATACACAACTGAAGAGTGTAACATTTTTTTCGATGTAGTTTCTTATCGATTTATTTGTGTCTTTTTAAATATGTTTGTTAAAATAAAAACTAAAATAACGTATTCAATTTCCGACATTCATTAAAATCAAATAAATAATTCACTTGATAAAAAATTCAACAATTTACTTACTGTTTAGTTATTAATGTTTCAAGTTGAGTATTTTTCTTAATTTTCTTATTTTCCTTCATTGTGTCTTTCAAACTATAAGGTACGATGGAATTTTATACATAGCAGGAAAATTATTCAGAAAATGTAATTTTACTAAACATATTTAGACATTTATTATAAATGAACTTTCTCAAATAAAAATTCCTAAATGATATTTTATGAAGTAAATATATATAGAACTTCCTGTTAAAGTTTAGCAAAAATACTATAAGATGTTGACTTTTCATTTTCGTTAAAAGAAAATTTGTTATGTAGAAAATGAAACTAAATAACACCCTGACCAGAATTTACATAAAATTGCATGTTTCTGCATGAAATATGCATTATAAACTGTAAATCGTGCACTTTTTCGTACAAAACGATTTATATTTTTGTGCACCACCAATATATACATATGTATATTTATAAACTAATGCACATCAATAAATGTATAAAAGTTTGTGTTTGTATGTAGTAAACATTGTTGTCGATAATTTTCTATAGTTATAAATAATTTCGATGTTAAAAATTTACAACACGTTTTTGGAAAACTTTAGTCTATATTTTTACACTCTGATCGTATCATATTCTTTAAAAACTTTTCCGTTCAAATATATAGATATATCTATATACGAACACGGCTATATATAGCATTTTGTCTACAGTATATAGAAGCATTGTTAGAATTTGAAAAGCGATCTACCAAAACTACCATCAGCTTAGAAAACTTTTCTTGTGTCGTATAATACAGGAATCACACATTAATAATTTTATGTGTGCACTTTATGTACGTTCAATATTATTGTATTTGTATTGATTTCTGTCTGAGCTAGCGTTTTATTACTTTAAAATTAAGTTGCATTTACTCACACGTAAATCAAAGTTTCAAATCACGCTACTATACTAGTAAATTGTTCACAATATGACTGGAACAAATTGTATATTTGTATTGAACAACTCTAATATTAGATTTTATTCATATAATATACGTATATGTAGTTTATTTATGATAATAAAGCGATGACCGACGTATTTTACTCAGTAGGTTTTAATGTTCTGTAATATAAACGGTATTCTTAAATGTTTTGTTTCCTGTGGCGTAACTTTAAATTATAATCAGCCTCATCTAATTTCTCAGAGATACATTTTGTTCGACAACACCATTACAAATACTGATCTGAATTTATTGTAACGTAATTTTAGTGTAGGCTGGATTGTATTAAAGTGTTTTTCATGCATATGGATTTTCTTTTCAGTCGGTTTATAAATTTTTAGCCCTATATCCATATTACAAATTTTTGTAGGTCAATTGTAATGCTAGTGTTTGGTGTGCGTTTATATAAGTTTCTTGTTTGCTGTGTGAGTTAATAATTTGCGAGATTTTTTTATTAGATTACCTGATGGCCTGACCTGAAAATTAGGTCACACCGACTGAAAATATTAATGAAAAGACCAAACGTTTATATAACTTAATTAATATTTAATATTAGAAAAAACAAAGTATTAGTTTTGGTTTTGCACTGATTATTTGAACAGATGTCAGACAAGATATCCTTGAACTTTTTAATTCTTTTCGTAATCTTTTCCAGACACACAAATTAATATGTCACATTAATTTCTTCAAACATATTTCTAAAGAAAATGACATTAAATTCAATTTAATTATTTTTATATAGAGGGAAAAAAAGTAAATCTTTCATCAAGAAAATAAATTATAATGAGAATGTCATCACCTTTTCATCCCACTTAAAATCTCATATACATTTTCAAGAAGTATATCTAATGTGGATTTAGTTATGGTTCTAAATCACGCTATATTGTGCACGAGATCCTCCCATTGCCCAAATTCGGGCATAATCTTGAACTTGGTTTTCATCTTTCTTTTTTGAAGAATGCTCAACATTTTCAGATTGGTTGCCAAAATAAGAATTAAAGTAGTTAGTTTATATTCCTCCAGTATGTTCGGCAAAAGGTGTTCGTGCGGGGTAGAAAATGAACATGACAAATCCCCTACGTTTGCTATCAGAAAATCTGGACTATGATCCTTTGTGGCACCCCTTCATCTCTATCTTGTGCGTCCTTGCGGAGGTGGCGGTCGATGATCGATCCAACTCCCAGGGTGGCTGTTACATCCACAGAAAAGCCTACTGACTATGGAAATCGGTTTATTCGGTTTGTTTGATTACTTTACGTGACCATCAAAATCGGAATTACATTTGTTGAAACTTTATTATACAATAACGACTGATTGTCCTCATTACAATAGAAGAATTTCGAAATAAAATTGCAAATACAAAATTAAAATCAAATTTTCCATTTGAAGGATAGTGGATTTTCCTATATACAGTGATTCATCTTTTTCCACGTTGAAAATGTGTCATTCTTTTTAACTGTGTGTTAGATTCCGTTGTATAAAAATGCATTTGGTATATTGGCAGCATTGATTGATAGCTTTTTTGGCTATACACGTACGACTAATTTAATTTTATAAAAATAATGTCGTTCACGGAATATTTGTCTTTTCGAAAACACTAAATCAATTTATGGATCTAATGAACTGAATAATTATTTTTTTGCAGATTGTCTTGATGGCCTCGAAGAAGAAACATTTTAATGTTCAACGGACTGGCTGAAATATGATGAAAAGTGCTGCAAAAATGACCAGATTTGGACTAATCTTACTGTTGGTGGTAAGTATAAAAAAATATCAATACTGATTTCTGGAAATCAAAACTTTGAATTATAATATATGTATATGTCTTTTGATTAATATCGTACACTTCAGTTTCTCGATTATATCTTCATTGTAAATTCAGAAATGTGGGCACTTGTGAATGCAAATTGAATTTGCATATCACTGACAAAGTCTACACACACACTCAAACATACAATTTTAATAAATGACGTGACCATAACGGAATATATTAATTTCGCCAGGCGTAAGTAATCCTTTTCCTTGTTTTTCATATGCAAAAATAAACAATAGAGACGCTTTAACAAAACTTACACAACTTAATATGTGACTGAAACTTAACATATAGTCAATAAGACAAAGTGGAATAATTAGTTGGTATTTAGTTGGGGCAATAAATTTACTTATAAATAAGTATGGTATATATATAAATTTTATGTGCCTGGAATATTCTTCAACACCTACATGGAATTGTTGTCTCTTACATATACATATATGAACAATAAATAATTCTTTAATGCATGTCCCCATTCAATTTATTAATAAAATATACATACATATAAGCAAAATAAATTCTAATTATTGCTTTGATATGATTAAAGTGCTAATTTAAGATCAATTTATAGTTGCTTTGCTATAAATAGATAAGTAAGTAAAAAATTGTTTATATATTCTTCATTTAACACTGCATCCGTGTTGCTGTTTTTTTTTTGAGTAATCAATTTTGTAATTATTGAAGCGGAAATTAAAAAGATTATTTAACTATGTTAGTCAATAACAAAAACAAACAATTTATTGAATTACATTAAATTACTTGTACATTGGAAATTATTTTATATCAGGCATATTGGTATTCATATTTAACGCTATATTATCAAAATAATTGCAAATGAAATGTGAATACACAATGCAACTATTATTTTGCCAAGTTTATTTCAATTTAATGTGCGTTCATGTCAAAGACGTAAAATTTTAATCGTTTCTGAAGACCATTTGATGTGGAAAATTGCACTAAATTCAGTTCATTTACTTTAAAATCATTTTGATTTACAAAATAACAAAATGCTTGAACAGTTCCTTTTGTTTCTTACAATATAGATAAGTATAATAATAGTACAGAGTGAGTTTTATAAACAGTATAATATATATTGTTATTAGTGTACGTATGGAGCGAAAGAGAACTTTATTTTTCAATTTAAATAAAATGCGTCAGTTTATAAGTATAAATTCGCTATAAAATTTATGCCAAATAAAAACCTTTGCCTATATACCTAACTATGGGCCCTACAAAATTTACATAAAAAAGTCACAATCCGGTTGGAATGTATATTGGATCAAATTGACAGATTAGATACTTTCGAAAGACAGTTGATTTATCCCCAATAAGCTTGCAGAAGCCCTGCTACAACCTTTATTTAAATAAAATTTCGTTAATATAGAGAGGTTTTTTTATGTATTTAATTTAACTTTGGAATTTTTAATCAGCGCCACTTCTCTGAAATGTCTCTTAATTTGAACAAAATGGCATACAATTTGTATGTATGACACTTAAAATTTTCATTACATTTGTAGTGCAGATATATGTTTCGTAATACATCACAACGTTGTTGTACATCAAATGATAATAATTATTGTGTATTTGTTGATTATATTATATTATAGATTTTATGCAAAATTCAACGACATGCATGTACACAATCCAATTTACATTAGTGCAGATTTGGTAATAGAAATTTAACTGTAGGTATATGCGTCTGTCATTGATTTATTTCAAGCTTTATGTAAATTGTTACGTGCCATTCGTATAACGTTTGTTCAATATTACCTCTATTATGTCATATCATAGAATTAGATCATTTTCTCCATATCACTTGAAGTTCTCCTAATAGGAGAATCAAGTTTTTTTTTGGAAATATATTTCATTTCGAAATTGGAACGGGGTGCGCGCGTTATTTTTTTTAAATCTCCACTGAAAAGCTCAACTCTTAAAAGATTTAAATTCGCCGACTTTAATATAATTTGAATACTTGCAGAAAGTTTCCAACAGAAACGTATATAAGTAAAGTAGTCAGGAGACTGGAACAGTAAAAAAATTTTTATACTGTTGAAAAATTTACACCGTGTTCAATAGTAAATTTTATGCATTACGTTCTAGGTGTAATAAAAAATTTATCAATTTCCTTCTAATTTTGTGTGGAGTATAGTTAGATAAGTGGGTAGCAATGCTTCGAAATAGGGGAAGTTTATAAATAATGTAAACGGAAAGTTTTAAATGAAGGCTGAACGACAATTCACTGATTAGCTTTCAAGATATGAAGTAACATGGGTGATAATTAAGGTTTTTTTTTGTATAAAAAAACAACTGTATATGTATAATCCACTAAATAAAAATACAATTTATTTTATTGTGCTTTCGATTCTATCATCATCATCATCATCATCATTTAAAAGAAAAAAGTGTCTAAAACACCACATTAAGGGCGTTCACGTCCAACTTACATACACCCCACACAACCCTCTCGTTATTTTATTATCAGAAAAGTTTCTTTTTGTTTTTATGACTGCCTTGTGCGACACTTTTTTGTTAGACGCTGTTCTTTTTTTCTTATTGACATTTGTGGGCGAATGCGTAACGTAGACTGAAGTAAATTTTACATCTAACACAGTGTTTTTATTCTATTTCTAAAGTATCACATTTGCATTTCTCTTTCAAATATAGCATAATTCTTTTTTCATGTTAGTTACTGAAAATTAAATTACACTTTTATTGAATTGTACGAGTATAATAATGTATTAAGCAAACAATTCTAAATCTTTATTATTTCATTTTATATTTCGTTTGAATTTTTAAAAATAAATTACAATAGGGGTTGGAAAATTTCATGTCTGCGGAATTAGTAGACATTGTAAAAATTGTAAAAAAAGACCAAGATTTTGCAATTTTGAAGATAATTTGGAGTTAACATATCACTAATTAAACTAATTTCAAATAAATGATATTAGTTTAATTAAATTAAGTCTGGTTAACTTTATAGGAATAATAATCTTTGAAACATTAATGAATTGTACTAATTCCATTTAGCAATACTTAAATAACTAATAACTTAATATTGTTCCAAAACCGAAATTAATTTTCGTTTATTAAACGTGAAAAAACATATTTAATAAAATATGTATGTATTTTGATACAAAATGTATAGGTACACTGTTGGTGTTAACCACATTTTCCCCATATTTAATTATAATTCCGTGCAGGAAACTTTTTATAGGTTTTTTTTGCCTGTATTATATTCTCCCTTTGATATTCATTTACATTCAAACAAAATTAACACATCTTTACGATTTTATGGGCGCCGACCAACCTCATCACCACAATTAACAACTCAATGTACATATAATAATATTATAGGATTTTATTTATGAATTTTGGTGTAATCGTAAAATTGGATCGAATAAATGCGTAGGATGTGGTGATGATCGATAACTTCTTATAAAATTGGTATAGGTAGGAGAAGGAGGGCCCAAATCTTCAGGGCTTACATTATCGATGCCAACAATTATATGTAACTCATATTTTTTTATGATACAAAACTGAAATTGACTAATTTAGTTTAATGTTTGACTGTTGGGAATTTATTGTTATCGATTGTAAAAAAATATGCTTTATGAATAATAAATGATAACAGGGGAACTTATTTCATGACAGACAGACGATGGTAGAAAAAAAATGTTCTAACAATAGAGAAATAAAATTGTGCAACTTAGATTTTACACTGATATTTTATATATAATAATTTTCTTGAGAAAATTATATTTTTTATTATACTGTAATAATAAAAGTAGAACAGTCTAGACTGGACTATTTAGGTATATTAAATTTTTAAACGTATTTTACAAAAGTGATTGATGAAAACTGATTAAAATTGTTGCAATACGACACAACAGATATAAGATTGTTCGTATTTCATTTGAGAATTTTCGAGTACAAAAACGCACCCAGTCGGAATATATTATCCAGTTTATTGGTACCATTTTGGAGTTATTAAATTGTTATACGTTGTTACGTTACATTCCACACTATTTATTGAAAATTGGTTCAGGTATACGATGGGTTGGCTATAAGGCCCAAACAGTATTTAGATTAGTGTTTGTCGGAGACTGTAGGGTGTAAATAGCTAATAAATTTTACGTCTTTGATAATGGCCCTCTCTCTCTCTTATACCGTTCAATGTTTAGCTTTACGGTCGGTGAAAAATGTTATTGGAATTCTTGTAAGATTTTACACACACATAACATTGCATCGTAAAATTTAGACAATATGTTTTTACACACACACACACACACACACCCATCAATGTGCTGAAAATTTAAACAAAAATTAACCAGAAAAATTTCTCGAAATATTTTGCCGTTGTTGGTTTTTATGGAAATTTTTACCATTGGTAAATTAGCACAATGTACCTTGTAATAGAAAATGTGTTCACATGAACGCAATATGTGTGTTAAAAGCAATTTATTTAGTGAATGGTGTTCTAAAATTGCAACAAACAATGTCTTTAACATTCCAAAACATAACATAACTATAGAACCCACAACAAGACAACCAACAACCAACAACAACAACAGACCGACAAGTTTACAACTGTTGAAGGCAGCTCGACAGATACGTGAATATTGCCTAAAGGTCCTTGTTCATCTGCAAATGACCCACCGCAATAGTGACCAACATTATATATACATATATATAGAGTATGTTCACTATGTTAAGTTTAAATAGTTGTTTCAAACTTCACCAGATGCTTTTAACAATTTATTGCATATTATAGAAAATTATTATTCTCCTTCCTTCACTTACCATTTATGAATATTTATTATTTAATTAAAATATTGCATTAAAAGTTTTGTCGACTTGTTGTATAGCATAGGCTTTTATATTGATTTCATTCTTCAAGAAAAATAGCTGCCTATATATGGTGGAAAAAAATTGTACATCTGATATAATAATACGTACGAACAAGACATTATATTAAATGGTTATTTTAGCACCACGCACATAAATTGATTTAATGCTTGATGTGAGAAGAAATTTACATAGGCGTCAAAACTTAATTATCCCCTTATAAGAAAAGTGTTCGTTGCATATTATTAAAAAAAGAATGAAAAAGAAGAATAAAATATTTATTATATTGTATACAGAAGCAACATTTAAATGAAGTGGCTATTATTATTATTATTATTTTGTCATTAAAATTTCATTTTCTGTTCTGTACAAGGGCCAGAACGTTCTAGCAGTAAACAGCAATTTATAAAGTGATGATTAGATAATATAATAGCAAAATTTCAATACGTTTCATTCATGCATAAAACAATTATGATTATTTAAGAATTTTAAAAAAAATTAGTTAATATGAAAATTTTTCAAAAACCCAATTCTGAAAAAACTACTAGTCCAAATTTAATTCTGTAAACAAATTTGTATGCATTGGGTCCCGTGTCATAAAAACATACTATTTATTTCACAAGTTTGATTTTCAATTTTTTATTTAATTTTGTTCAACTTATTTACACCCAAATTTCTAGACAGTCGCCATCGCAATTGATTTTTTTTTGAAAAAATACATAATTTTTTTTATACGTTCATTTAGCTAGATTAAGAAACACGCTGGTTTTAATATTAATTTTAATATGAGAAAGCATGGTCAGTCTAAAATAGGCTTAATATGTCATATACTCTTATATAGGTGTAGGGTAGCTTATATACTACTCGTATAAACGAAGAAATGATTTCTATATGATTTATTTGACTGCAGCAGGTTTGCAATAAAAACAATATACTCGTACAAGAAATTGGAAGATGAGATAGAACGTCTCTAGACCATATACACAGAATACAAAAAAAAACACCCATATTCAATATACAACTGAAAGGTTATAGTCTTTTTCGGTAATTGAAACAGGAGCCATTATTCCGGCGCTTCTATCATAAAACCATTAATCTATCCCGATTGAGTCGTCTTTAATTTGTGCTTGTTATTTGATGCTTTCAAGTAAATAATAGAAGCTTCCACCGCTTTTCCGTCAGAAACATGTCTAATGAAATTCGATTTTTTTTCTTAATCTATATAGGTATATTTCAATACGAAAAAATACACTAATTGCAAAAAACATTTTTATATGTTACATTTTAAGTGCTTCTTCTTCAAGTTGAAAACTTGGCATATAATTCAGTTTTAAATGTGGCTCGAGAGGCACAAATGCGAAGAAGAAAACTTTCTGCACAAGTGACTAAGACAATAATAACGGCTTTATGTTAATAATGACAAGAAAGATAGCCGTTTTATCGTCTATTTTACAAGTCGTAAGTTGGGCAAGTGTGAAAATTTTAACAAATTATCATTACCCCGTCGTTGTGATGATGCATATAACTTGAAAGTTGCACAATATTTTCAAGATTCATATTCGGATAAACGTATATAAGTTTACAGTATTATGAAATATAGTTATTATACTCGTACGGTGTTTAAAAACATTCTGGAATTCATTTGATGAGTTGACGTATGTATGCACCCTCTTTCATGTCAGGTTATAAAGTTTATTTACGAGAACGTATAATATAAAATTCTATTATAAAAAAACCCAGTTGAATGGCAAACATAAGAAAACGGCTGTATACAAAATAGTTATTTAGTTTCGGGTTCGTTTAGTTTATGAAAGGTATGCCCTTCTTTACAGCTTTGTCGGGTAAATATCCTTTTGAGAATCAACTTCTAACATATTTACATTGATTTTTCATTTATATTACAACTCATTTTAGTATGAAATTTGGGAATTTTGCAATAAGAAGTTTATTTAAATTCATATTAATTGAAATATAAATTTCTTCCATTTTTTACCATAAAAATACTCTTAAGTTATAAATTCGCAGAAACGATCATAATGACTTTTGTTCCTATATTAATATCACTGGATTTTAAAATAAAGTACGTATACGTAATTAAATTTTCATATTAACAATTCGATATACACATTAAATTCTATTTCAAATATATTTTACTATTGTTCTATAAAGATTTATTATACGTGTATTAATTTTTTGTTTTAATATCGTTCAATTTATTCATAAATATTTATGAATGATTTAAACTTTCGACTTCGAGTAATATTCAAGGGTGAATACTAAAATATTAAATTTTAACACTAAATCATCTCAGAATTTACTAAATTCTAGGAACACAACAAAAACTCTTGCAATTATTACATACATACGGACAAGTAAAAACAGTTTTAGAAATGGAAAGAAAAATCATACAAGCTGAAAGGGCTCCCTTTCACCATCAAAATACTTATATAATATCGAGCCTTCCATTCCACCACCGCCAGGTGTATATGACATACGATATAGCTTTTGAGTGAAAAAGAACGATGTATTAAATTAATATCGGCCACACGACGTCAGTTTTGTACTTTTGTAAAAAAGCACGTCTTTCCACTTCCATTAAGTGTACACTTCATACTTCAATCAGTTACATAGGAAGTTTATCTTTTTAAGTTAAATTAATGTTGAACGACGTCAAAATTCCAATTTGATGAATAAAATTAAACTCTAATAGTTGTACCAGTTTCGATTTAAACATAATAATAAACGAATCCTTACACAGTATACTCGTATTGTGTATTGAAAATTATTATTAGTAAATCCGTTTTATTTGTTTGGTAAGTCTATATTCTATATTATGCATATTTAGTGTACGTTGCAAGAGAATTGAATATTAGTATATAGAATGCAGATTGTGTGGAGCTAACTGATATTATTTTACTTGAAATGAGAAATGTAAACATGCAAATATGGTTTATATGTAAATATTTGACTCCAATTTAGGACCTGTTAATTTCAGCATACAAAAGCAACATTACATCTTATTCTAATTATATTAGGTACTTACATATAAATTATGTTGCTGTGGTAAAGCATAAATAAATTTTATATTAAGATGCTGGTCCTGAATGGAAAGTTTGTCTAATAAGATAAATAATAGGAGTACTTGTTTTCCTACTCTTGCGGAAATATTTATAATTAGGATGAAAGTCTATATCTACTCTTACAAATTAATATTTTTACTACTATTTTTATAATGACTTGAATAATGAAAAAGTGTTCAATTTAATACCGTCCAAACGAAATTTTCTCCCAAAGTACCGATTATTGTGAAATTAAAGTTTTAATTGAAACCGTGAAATCACAATTCCGTAATGTCTACTTTTAATTCACGAGAATGACCAAAATGTAAATGAAATTATTATGATACTCTGTATATTGATTTACATTTTCAACACTAGAAAAACAATTTTTCCGTACTGTTTAATTAAATTTTTACTATAAAATACATTTTTTTTTTTTCATTATTAGATATTAGTTATCGAGAACAGTTTGTGCACATTTAAGTAGATTAGTAACAATGGAAAAAATTAATAAAAGATAAATAACAATGACGACAAAAACATGAAATCACAAAATAATAGAAAGAGCCGTGAGGCGTATTTATAACTACGTAACTATAGTCTGTCCTCTGTATTCTTGCCTGTGTGATTGTAAATTTTACAATTATAAATAAAAAATAGAAAGAGATAGATTGTATGGATTACATTTGGTGAAAAATGTTGTAGGTATTTGCAATTAAGTATTTACCAGACAGGACAAGTTGTTTACAATTTCTATAAAAACTTTCTTAGAATTTTGGAGGATACCTACCTGTAGGGGTATAAACCATTAAATAAGCAATTAGATCAGTCTTAAACTAATTTGACGAATTAGAGAATATTTACTGTCCCAAAACATTTGCTCTAACATTTTGCCTAATAAATTATTTTTAAGTTTTATTGCTCGAGAGGCTAGTATATAACGGACACAATGTATGCTTTGTATGCAACGATAAATGTGTATCTATTGACTTTTTCGCTCTTTATATATAGTTTTTATTTTTAAGTAAAAGTTTCATAAATTTGACAGAACAAATTAAATGTTAGACAACGAGGGGGTGGCGGTTGGCGGAGACTGGAGCATTAGTTGTATCACTTTATAGTCTCTCAAGTTGTCAAAGACATACGTTGGCTAGTACAGGGTGACAGAGGGTGACTAGGTCAGCTTTACTATAGCAGGTCACAAGACAGTAATACGCCAGATTGACTTGTCACAGTTGGAAGACGATAAATTTTCACATAAATTCACTTGCCTTTTTACTGCACACATACACGGTCATATATACCTATAATATATGTGTACAAATAATTTGAGGCAAGCAGGATGATGGTTGAAAATCAATATGAAAAATATCCTTCATCATAATATGCAATATGTAACAGAACCTACATTTGGCAGCTTCTTATACATTTTTTTTTTAATTTCTGAACATCACAACATTTCAAATATAAATCATCCTTTATTCACATATAATTATTCATCAAAGTTTAAATTGTAAAATAGGGAAGCGCTTGTAGATGGAGAGTGGTGGAAAACTGGGATATTGCGAAATTGTGTCTCACAATATATTATAGTTTAGGGGTTGCGACACGGTGGCGTCATTTTACGACCGATATTGTCCTAGTGCCAACTTGGAAACGGATGAACAACAATTATTTTCTCTCTTTTATGTATTTAAATGTTTTGAAAAATGTTTCCTCGTTCAAAGTACATATCTTTTATTGAATTAATAATTTTTTAAATGTTTAAGTAGTTTCCAATTATATTATGTTGTGTTTTTCCTAATATTTATTATACAAAGTCAAAATTTCTCTCACTCTCATCTATTATGAAATAAAAACATATAAAAATTTTACGATTATAACAAATCAGTATTGTAATAATAAAAATATAAATTATAAAATAGTAAAATACATGTGATCTGGCATTATTATCTAATAGCCCACAATATATAAGTCCAACTATGCATATATACATATAGACCACCATGTTTATGTGACTGGTCAAGTTGTAAGGAGCGGTAAAATGTTGTTCCTAATGTCATTACACGCATAGAATCACTTTGAAAGGGCTATTAATCTGTCAAATACATTGTCATGGTATCAAAAAAGGTTTTAAGCTTGTTACTACTAAAGCTCTACATATGTGTGTGTATCGTAATATATATTTTATGAAATGTAGAGTGTGAGTGTTGGCTGGTCTCTTTTTTTCTTATATACACAACGCAAATAATGGACATTTGTTTGGTGACATTTATTTGATTTCGAGCAGAATGACAAAGAAAAATCATATTATGTATTGGTGTACAATTTTTTTTTCTAGGCAAATGCTTCCTGCTGTGTTTTCAGAAATTTGTAACAATTTTTAAAATAATAATCCTAAATAACAACTTAATATGTTTAGAGCTTATTATGAATTGTCCAAAATTTAAATAAGAAAACTAGACATTGCAATATACTATGTATATAATTAAAAATTTCTTAAGTGCAAAGTTGCTTGATAAACTAAACTAACTATGGCGAAATTCAATTCTTTAATTGAACTATTGATTCGCAGGAATATTTTGTTATAATAAACTATAATTAGCAATTTGATACATCAATAAATACGTATAATATTAATAAACTTTTTTGCTCATTAATTCACGAACACTTCCATAAAATGCACATTTCCATCCAAGATTTCGATGAAATCATTTTCCAGTTAGAACACCATTAAGCGGATAATTGTTAGTATAATTTTTCAATTACGATCCATGTTTTCTCGTTAAAATTTTTTATTTTCTCCACATCCACAATAAAAAAACAACGTGAAATCCAACTACGTGAAAATGATACCATCTTCAATAAATCATTCTACAAGAAAATGGTTTAAAGAACATAAGTTCTGTCTTTCAAGTTTTGAATAATAATTACAGCTGAAAAAATGTTTAGTGTGATAAAGTGATAATCCCCAGTTTGAGACTAATTACACTTGATGGTTTATTCATGGGTGGTTGAATCATTTAATCCTGGCAACCTCTGGGATGCCAACATCATCCCAACGACGACGACGAAAAGTGGCGCGCCACAATTTTAACACTTTCTTAGCGAAATTATTTTTTCTGTTAGTTCTGGAAAAACTGCAATTTCCAGTACACCAAATAATCTGGAAGATTCATGCATCCTTTCACATAACGCCAATAACATCTCCTCCACTAATAATAAGATCTTTCCCATCTCTCCCCCATATACGAGAAGATTAATTATCTGCCTATATTGCTTAATGTTAAACGTACCGTGCATTGCATTGTTTAAATATAGATATCGGTTTCGAGCAAGCAAGAAGTAAATGTATATTACAGTTATGGCCCAGTTTCAAACTGTAATCATATATATTACATGATTCAAGGGGCGGTATTTCTTGTCATTGTTTTGATTTAATGACGGCTTGTGTTTAGGAACAATTCTTTCGAATTTACACCGGCGTATCCATCAAATATGATACAGTAAACTGCGAAGTGTATATTTTTTTGGCGGGAGTGTAGAAAATGGCTCATAAACTATTAGGGTAATTAAATAATTAAATGTCATTAGAAAAAAACGCAAACTAAGTCACCTCTTCTACACGAACCACCATCCACACACATAAACAACCACTTCATTACAAGTTTATTTCTAACCCAGACAATTAACTAAGTGACTCTTGGAACAGCAAAAGTTCAACATTCACACAAAGACTTTTTGTTAAGAAAGTTCTTTACATTTATACAACGGCCAACTTTTGAATTAAAGTTTCTATGACGTTCTTATATATATAAAAGTCTTGAACTGCTTAATCATTTGCAGGTACTTTCTATTATAAGTGTGATCATGTTTATGTATTATAATTAAATCAATTGTTTCAAAATTTTTGGAAAAATTAGTTGTAAGTTGGTTCATTTGCAAATAAATTGTGAAAGTTTTTGGCAAAATCGAAATAAAATATTTTGGGCATAATAAAAAAATAATAGCAAATTTTATGCACTCAAGACTTGCACTTAATTATACCGGCATACGGCTATAATATAAAAGTAAAAGCCATTAACCTAAAATTAGTTATGGAACATTAAAAGCCTTTGCCAAAAATCCAATTTTATTGCAAAGAACATTGTACGAAAGTTTATAAGTTTGTCGGTAATAATTTATAAGGTTGTTTTTGTGTGTGAGCTTAGTATGTAAAAGGAGTTTAACCCTCTTGTATATATAGATCTACCCATGGTTTAGTATGAATGCGAAATACTGGGTGAAAGGTTAAAAAAATCTATAAAAATGCCGTAAATAAAATTAAATGCTTTATTAATGTTATTTTACACAATTTCAACTACATTTATATGGAAATTGAGGTGTACAACACAAATCCGTTTTAACCCCAAAATAACAATATATAATTCATTATTTTTTTATGAAATTGGGAAAATGTAGAGCGTGTTTGATTAATGGCAATTGTATAAAGTACGTAGATTTTATTTTCAATAAAAATACTAACTTAAAATTGAAGCTTTCCTGAGCTTGTACGAATAATACCAAGTTTTTTGCAACATGTTTACTTTGGAGACAAAATTAGAGTGTTTTTGTACAACTACGAGTAGCTGTTTTATTTTTCTGAAATTATTATTCTACAAAAAATTTAGATTTACTTTTCTTGCACATTAGAAATATAAAATTCAATAAATTTTAAATTATTCCTTCACAATAATATATAGGAAAAAACATTATGCAATAAAATACTCCATTTCCGCAAATAAAATAAACTATTTCGAGCTTTTTTTAAATGAAAATGTTATACGTTCATGCTGAAAAGTCTAAAACGTCAACAACTCGGTCAATCACCGGAAATGAACATCTCAGTGAACTTCCGTACGGAATATCAACCCTATTGGAAACAGTTTCGCATAATATAAGCAATACGATTTAGATTTTAGTAATGTTTTCGTACCACTATTATTGCAGAATAAAATTTAACATACAACAGTTAAAAATTCAATACAAGTGAATATTGAATTTGTGTCAAATATGGAAAGGAATTCTTCGTAATGTGTTTCTATCACAATCGTAATAATTTTACGTGAAAATGGAGTATAAAAGGAAAGTTTGACACCTCAATATTAAGTCACCTACAGTTCTCTATTATTTGCGATAGAGACATATTTTAACAAAATGTCTTTTGTACAATTATATGTACATATAAATTGAGCTGAACTGCGTCATCTGTGGAAAATTATATTAAATTAATGTGTCATGGTCCATTTTCATTAGCAACATTCTTTTAAGTTGTAATCGGCAAGTTTTTTCAGTTCCTCCTCAGTTCATATAAAAGACACTTCTTTCCAAAATGAAATATTGCCAACATCTTATACTTTCCATAACATTTTAATATATTTTGATGAACCAAGATCTATCACAATTTCCTTCTACTCATGGTATCTTTTTTCCTTTCTCCTCTATGTATTCCCCATTTTTTTTTTGTTTCCGAGTTCTGGCTTCCGATGAGGAAATTTAATTTTCTTCAGGTTTTATCGTGGCAGATAACTTTGTGCCTTAAACGTCTCATAGTAAATACTTTTATTTTCGGTTGTATTTTTTACGGAAACACTTTATCTTATACGATTTTATGCACAGACAAATAAAAAGCAGAAATTTTGACATGGATTTATGATATGTATAAAAACAAATTTCGCCATTAAGAATTATTGTTTGAATCCATGAGTAATTTGTATCGAGAAAGCAGGAAAAGAAACAGCAAGTTTCTTGAATAAACTTGAAATGTAAATAAATAAATCTGAATTTATCTTGAAAACAAAATTCCTTTACCTTTTAAAGAAAAACTACTAAAAACGAGATGGATGTTGAAATGCAGCACAAATTAGTTAGAAAAACCGACTCGTTATTATGCCTTCGGTGCTATTCATATAAACACTTTATATGTTCTTTATTTATCCTATTTGTTAAACCAATTATTAAGGTAACGAATGAAAATTATTACACACAATGCCGTTGTTCTAGTCGAAATTAAGTGCTTTTTAATAGATAAATAAAATACTTTTAAAAGACCGAAATTTCCATTTTAAATTGTCTCTAGTTTCCTTAAATCTGTCACACCGTACAAAATTTTAAACAAATTTATTGCCCACCATATGTTGTAAATTGGTTAAATATATACAGGTTTCTTGTTGTTTTCTTCTTTTTTATTTCAAATAATTGTATTCGGTGAATCAATTGGAGCTTAAATGATGTAGTCACACCTACAATATACACTTTAAAAATTTTCTTACTGAATAAATAGTCTTATTTGTGTTTGTTGATTTAAATTACATTTCATTTGCTGCATGCTATTCTGATTTATGTGGTATTTTTTCCTTCAAAAATAATTAACCAGATACATTTTACTACATATTTCAGTGTTTTAATTAACTTTTAGAGTTCAGCACAAAATACATATGTAAATTATACATATATTGGCATATCTTGTTCAGTGGCAAATAAATAGAGATATTTATTAGACTACACAAGTCTGTAATGACTCTTGGAATAGAAAAGAGAAAATTCAAGAAAATTGCTCTGATGTGAAGACAGCATAGAATATTTATGGAAATGAATAGCTAAAGCTTGCTCCCTTTTGAATATTATACAATTTATATTTGCAATATACAAACATTGGGCATAAGTACACTTTTAACCCAGTTGGTTTTATACATCTACATATTTTATACGAAACTTTTCCCCTTTATTTTTGTGCATCATTCTCTTAAAACGTAAATATTTCATTTTATTGTTTACAAATATATTAGGATGGTATTATCTACTGTTAATCAATAGTTCGATTCATGAATAACAACTATACATAATTCCAATTTCAAATTTCTAATTCGAATCATTTAAAATTTTATTGATTTGTATAATGAAAATGCCAAAAACCGATTCGCTCAATTTTATGTTACAATTCATCTAAATTCAATGTGGATCAATTTGTACAAACTATAGATACAGCATTAAAATGTGGATTTTGTGGAGTTATATGAAAAATATAAAACTGTTTGTTTGCGAATTTTGCAAAAGTGCAATTGTCATAAAAATAGATGATCAAAAATTTGAAAAATTATTGTTTGTATGAATATATGAACTAGATTAGTAATGTGGTGTACAACTCATGGATCTCAAAATATGATGAAGAAGATGGTATTATGTAGTACACCTGTCTAATGCAATTAATCATAAGTAATAATTAATGAGATTTGAGGGTTTAATTTAAATCGTAAATCACATGGCATTTGTAACAGTGTTTAAATGGTTGAAACTTCTATCATGGGCAAGATTGTCAATTATAACCAACATATCACCTCTATGAAATTCTGGTAGATTTTAAAAAATTAATAATTTAATTTACAGTTTTTCGAATTCAATTTTTCTCCTGTATGTGACAGAAATCTATATATTTTATATAAAATATACATTTTACGCTATCACGTGTTCTATTAAATTATGTTATCATTTTATACATATATTTTTTCGAAAGTAAGTCGACTAGAAGCAATATTTCTTGATGAAGGATTAAGGAAGCTATAGCGTATATGTAGGTATATGTTAAAAATGTTAAAAAATAAAATTTGTTGCTCTTGTAAATAAAAAAAGAAAATTTACTGGCTTACAGATAAATGGTTTTTCATAAGATGAAAAAAAAATAGAACATTAACAGTAAAATCTACTATATGGATTTAATGACATATGATACGAGAAAATTGAGTTTCTTTTGAGCATTCCAACCCTGTGTGTGAATGTATCAATTTTCCATGCAATCAATTTTATGTGCCAATGTGGCACATCAACATGTCCGTCCAGTATTTGGCAACATTTTGTGCGACAGGAGATCAGTTGAAAACTACAAAACAATTTTTCATGAACCCTGCCAACACAAAAAAAAACAACACAAATGCTAACTCACTTCATTCAGCCATTTTATACATTAGATATAGATTTTACTGAAGAGTGTATTGTACTCTTTCAAAACTTCCCTACATTTTATTAATCAAGACTAATTGGTAAGGATTTCCATTTTAAAATAAATTTCAACAATCAATCACACAAAACATGACAACAAAATATTGATCTCTACAACTAATAATTCTGTTGTTTTTCTTCAACTATCGTAAAAACCAATAATTAATTCTAGTCATTAACCGAAGAAACTAGTAAATCTGATTAAAGTATTCAGCATTATAATCGAATGTCGCGTTTTACTGGATTCTATTAAAGTTGTCGCTTTTCGAATGTATTTTCAAAACACATCCATCGTCTTTTTGGTAAATTCAAATGAAAATCTTGTTAGTAATTTAATTTATTTCTTAGTGAATTTTTTTATATTCGTCAGAACAAACTTATTTTATTCAATAAGACTTCTTTTGTGTGAATTATTTGAAAAATATAAGAAAAGTCCAATTCAAAATATTGCAACCGATTTCTGTTCGGTTATGAAGATTACATGGAGGGATCATATGTCTAAAATAGCGATTGTACACATGTAATAATTCTCGACAAGTTTCTTCACCGACACATAAACTCGCACACACACATAGAGTAGCACCATGTGGCGCTTTTATATTATATGGATCAGAGCTCCACCGCAATGAATAATGATGTCTTCTACATTGTAGGTCACTAGTTCCTCGTATAAATGGGCACACAACCTCAGCAAGTTACTTACTTGCATACGTACACACATTTACATTCGTATATGTATAAGGAAATTTATGAAATTGATTATCTTAGTTTATATGTTTGTATTCGCAGTGTAAAAACCACATTATGTGCGCTTTCTTGGCACTGTAATAAAATTATCCCCTTTCTTTAAAACTTTTAATAAATCAGCTTCATTAAAATGTGTACCAAGTTGAATAATGAAGTTGAATTAGCGTAGATTGTTGAGAATTGAAGTTTCAACAAAACTTTTACACACACGTTGACATTAAAATGAAATGTGCAAAATAAGAACGTAAATATGTGCCTTATTATACAAACTTTTACGTATTCCGTCAAATTTAACATGAACTGTAAGAATGTGACACCTGTTTCTATATTCATTTTATTTTTGTTATAATATATAAATATAATATATAGTAGTATAATATATTAATTAATATTTATACTTTAATTGAGTTGATTTTGTTTAGAGAGTTTTAATTGTTCAACTAGATAATTGATCTGGCCCACCACAATCAAATCAATATTATGTGGGAGCCCATTTTGATACAGCTTTTAAGTCCATTTAAGCGAAAATTAGTTTTAATTGTATTGGTGCTAATAATAGTTAATGAAATTTGGAGGAAATTGGATTATTTAAGCCACTTTTTCAGTACTGTTGGAAAATTTTAATGCAAAATTAACATTTAGCTATTCGATTCCGTTTTGCACATTCTTTTATATGAAAAAGTTCGCCATCTTTGGAACTCATAAAATTTTATGCAATTTAAAGCAAAACGAGTAGTAATTTTTTAAACACGTTCTCATATTTTGACCATTTTATAATTTAAAATTTTGTTTAATTGACAATATTATTCGATTAAAAACGTAAATCAATATTTACATAATTTCGAAGTAATCATAATTTACACATTTGACGAGTGACTGCACTTTATTTTATAATTTATACAGCATTTTTTTATTTAATTATAAAACACGATTATTTAATTATGCATATTATAAAATTTGACTCAGCTGAAAGATAAAAAAAAATCAGTTAAAAGTTTAATTTTTCATTTATTTTCTTATTAAAAACAAATATGCAAAATTAAATTGTGAGTCTGACTAGCAAATGCAACTTTTCGAAAAAAAATTCATCTCATTTTATAAAAGGGTTCGTCATAACCATTTACGAAATAATGATAAATGGTACAATTCGCCCACTTGGTAAACAATTGTATTTAAATTAATTTCATATGCATACTTTTGTTACAACTACTACATATACATATGTATATAGCATGAAAGCCTGTGATGGACATAAAAACATCTTTATTAATAGAATAACAAACAACAAGGCCCTCCTCGAACAAGAACACAGTCTCTCTCTCGAAAACCACCCAAATGAATCATTGTTGAAGTCACCTGATAAAACCAGACATGGTTCATTGAAGACAATGAAGGATGTCCTGCCGTGTAACGGCATATATTACTGCCACCATTTAACATAATGTTTGTTGTCGTACCAAACACAACACGTGCCCCGATAATACATATTCACTGAAATTGTAAATAACCGATCACTAACCATATATACCCTATATATGTTCGATGCCTATGTATATAAATTGGATGGATTTTGCTTACACTCAAATAGTAAAATATGCTCTCAGCACGATATCGAACACTAAGGTGGTATCATTTGTCAAAATATTGGCGTATGTTTGCCAGCATTCATCAATAAAAAAACCATTCAAGAAGAAATAAAGTATTGCATAATGGGGCTGTGGATGGGATGGGTAGTTTTTTTAAAGCAAAATATTTATTGACTTTATTTCTGTATTTATAACGTATAATAGAAAACCCAAATGTTTTGTATTTTTTTATTTAGATACACAATAAACTGGGTTTTATGAGGGTAAGAGATTTTATTATGGAAAGAATATTGTTTCAAATTAAAATTATTATTTTTTACACGAATAATTACATTGTGTATTATGAATATAAAATAATTAATTAAATAAATTGATTTTATCGATAAACCTATTATATGTAAGTTATAAATTTCACTTGAATACCGTTACAATAAATCATTTTGGAATATTAGAGGGGTGTTTTGTACGATAGAATGAAAAAAATATGGTTACATTATAGTTTCCTCTTGATTTATCGGTATTCTTGATACTGATAGATAAAAACAATATTGAGATGTAGCCCCAAAAAGGCTATAATTCATAAATACTTAACTAGTTAATTTCTTTTCCGAAAGTCAAGATTAGAACATCAATTTGGCCTACATATCTATTAGAAACATGAGAAGGCTGCTTTTTTCTTGCCATTTTCTATTCATATATTCTGTTGATATTATATGACGATATAATAAAATTTGCCAGAATTATAGGGTGACAAACTAAAACGTGTACATATAAGAGGGATGTTTCCGTTGCCATGCGTATAATACAAGTAATGTAGTTATAAACCTACACAACATTTCACAGCATCCCTTCTTTTTTGTTGTTTTACGTTAGCTGTACGAGACAATTCCCTTTGAAACAGTAAAAGGTAATTTAAATCCACTACAACAATATATATTCGTTGCGGGAATGAAAGGGTCACAATATATTTTTTTGTTATTTTCTGTTTTACAAACAAACACAAAACGTTTGGGCTGTTTCTCAAAGTGCACACACTCGCAATTCAAGTTCTTTCATAAATTTTTAACAAAATTATACACGGCGTATTCACCATATTTTGAAATCTTGTTCATATTCGAAATATACTATATTTCCGTATTTACATGTGTGCAAGTGTCACAATAAACTTGTACAACTTACTTATGGTATGAAAAAAGGTGTTTGGGTTTATTACTATGCATATATATACATACGTATATGCTTATCTACAACCTACAAACAAACACTGTATATGTAATATCTTAATTTATTTCCGTCAATGGTGGTTCACATAGATCTTTGTGAGAAGCCTCGAAACAGATAAAATTCAAAGTGGATTAGCTGGAAGCGATAAAAGAACATTGCTGCTTAGAGTAATCTTATCTAAAAGCTGCAGCTGATAAATCTCTTTGGATTTGTGTTTGGGCCATCTTCTTACAAATTCAGTAACATATAGTGTGTGTGTAGAGAAGTTAAATGATTTTTTCGTAAATTAATTTTTTATCATCAAAAATGCCGCAAGATCAACTGATGCATTCAATTTTGTTTATTTTAGTAAAAAATTTAAACAGCAAGTCTTTTGTGTTTGCAAATGCAGTTGTCGTTTATTATGATCGAAAATAAGAAAGATAAGAGGCAAAAGCTTTGCGATGACTATAAATATCGAGTCAGTCAGTGGAGCAGTTAAAGAGGCAGCCAGAACGGCGTCCCACATTAGATCCAATGCGGAATTGAAGTGTAATTGTAGAGTTCATGTGACGTCAAATTTAAAACAAACCCAATTAAATGATTAAACAATTTTCCCACATGTTTGAATGGAATAGAAATCGCGTATTTATACAGTTATAATAAATTTCTGTATGAATTTTGTGATATATAAAGATTGTCGGACAGACTAAAGTGGTAACTAAAAACGTAAAATCCGTGCCTTGGGAGCGATGAAGCAGCTTGTCGCTGTTGTAATTCCGTTACACTTTGACTCCAATCCACTGGGACTAGCTGATCACATTTCTGTTCTCTGCACAAGCTATGCTCTATCCGGTGATCCCCTTTGGCAGTGCCTTACGGCCATTTCAACCTCGCCAACTTTGATAACACGCTCGATCTCTTTGCAGGGAAATTCATTCAATCAGGTCCTACCTACATCCCCAAAATAAAACCATTTTCTTTAGTAAATTCACAAACCATATTTAACCTTTTTGGCACACTTTTATGTTGCTTGTTAAAATTGGAAATCAATTTATCGGCTTGTTTAACAACCCCCAACAGCCTCTCGAATTAACTCACTTTTGTAAAGTTTAGATGAGAATATGTGACTTTGTAATTTTAGTCATAAACTGACGCACTTCGCAAATGTTTGAACAATATTTATTTAGAAAAATGTGACGATTCGTATTACCTAGATTTTAAAGTTTATGTAATAAGAGGGTTGTAAAAATACAATGGTAACTGATCTGGAAAATATAATATAACGTCCTATATGGAAGGAATCCAGCGATTGTGGGTTCCCTAAGGGCGATTTTTGGTTTTAGCTCTTTACTTTGCACTCTACTACCTTTCTTTTGTACCGACAAAATTCAATAAAATCTAATAAAACACTACAGTATGTTCAAAGCGAAAATAAAGGACGATTCTTAAATTTGCCTTGCAACTATTTTCCATGTAGAGCTGATTTTATGATTTAATTTACGTTTAAACTCCTTATTTCAGGCTACGTGTTGGAAATCATCACTGTGTACGGAAAATAATAGTACAATTTTGGACGATCCCGTTGATGTTTCTTCTATAACTGCAGAAGATGATTCGGAACAGGTAACGATATTATCTAAAGTATAATAGGCAATTTTAAAAACGCGATCTAGTGATTTAACAAAAGTGTTTTGTGATATTATTTTCTATGGGGGCGAATTTGAACACGAAAATTTCTTTCAAACAACTTAGTGAATGTATTGCATGCTGATATTTTCTGTTTCGATGTTCACCCCTGTTTCAAATAAGACGTTTACGAACAAGTTTTAATGGCGTAATATGTTTTTCGTTTATAGTATAGTTAATTTCGTTAAACGGTTACTGAAACTTAATCATTTTTTGTCGAATTTAAAGAGTATGTTTTCAAATAGAAAATTTTGAAAATTCTTCATATTGGGTTCCATAAATTCTATTTCTTTTTTAATATTTTGTTTACTATTTATATAAAGCATTTCCCCTTTTGTGTGTTCATAAAATTAAGTGTTCCCTTTAGAGTAAAAAGCAAAAAATATATAATAAAATCGCCTTTACAATTTTATACATATAAAATTTCGTATATCATAAATAAAAATTTAATGGCCTGTTTACAAGTTGTTTACGACAAAAAGAGAGAATTTCCTCTATTAATTCCATCATGTTTCTTATTATTGTTATTAGTTTTCAGCTAGTATACAGCTTGAGAAAATTTAAATTTCCACTCGAGTATAAATAATATATTTAGAGATAGGGAAAAGTCGGTCGAATTAAATAAATATTCGTGCAAGATGCGTCAACGATGGCGACAACGACGACGACGACGACAAGTCTTAAATCAGAATATGGGCTAAAACTAATAAGAAAAGCGAAGATTTGCGAATGAATAATGCATTGTTGATTTAAGGAAGTGGTATTCAGAAGCGACTTTCAAATGAGAGACTTTATCCACAAATTATAATAAATTACGCATTAAAATTTTTTTTTGATAAGTTAAATGCATGCAGATATGAAAATCCTCTTGTAAGAATTTCTCATCGTTTTGTCAATTATTCCGCTGGTCTGATAAAACAAGACTTTCAAGCATAAAATATTTTCGTACATTTTAGTGCATAATAATAATGTCAGTTGAACTTAAGAAACAAACATCTGAAAAATATTTATACGCTCTTACGATCTTAATGAAATTTGTATTTAATGTTGTTCACTGTTCTTACTACAAACTCTTTTAAGAGGTAAATTTTATTTTAAATGAAATTTAAGACTAAAAGCTATACAAATATATTTTTCCTTTAAAAATAATCTATTTCGGTATCATATTGAAGTTCACTTTTATTTTGCTACATAATCATATTTTCAAGTACATATACTTTTATTTTCAGTTACTATTATGAATAAGTGTTACTTTTTTAAAGATGTTCCAACTTCAAAGAATGCGAAATTTTCAGAAAGTTGTTGAAGCTTCTTTTATGTAGCACGTTATATAGAGCCGCAATTTTTTTTAGATAAAGCATAATTTCAATGTCTTTCAAGACTTTCTTTATACCTAAAAATGGTACATTACTATTTAAAATTTTTAAAATAAACGTTTTAATTTTCAGGAATTGTCTTCACAATTACACGACATTGACAGCAGAGCAGGAGGATGGTCGCCATGGTCCAAATGGTCCTCCTGCTCCAGATCCTGCGATGGTGGTGTCTCCCATCAAATAAGAACGTGCAAAATGGGCTTATGCAGAGGTGAACACGTTCGATATAAGATTTGTAACATGCAAGTAAGTGCAAAGATTGGTGTTTTAATTTAGCTTTTATGTATTTTGCTCTGCGAAGATTTTAAATTTGATGTTAAATAATAGAATGACGTCGAGAATCATGTCGAAACTTTTTTAAAATGGTTATAAAACTTCCAGGCCTTGTTAAACGAATTCTTTTAATAATACCCATAGAAAAAAAATGTTTTCCCAACAAACGAGAATATCTCCATTTATGGGTCGTTGATTTTGTATGTCGAAATTATTTCAAGTACAGAAGTTCTTTAATTGAATTTCTCTCATTTTTTTTTCCCATTCTTTCTATTTATACAATACTTGTTTTCTCTGATTTTTCCAGAGTAGAGTACGAAAGTAAATATGTATTTTTTACTAAATAAATACATTTAAATGCAAGTAGCATTATTATTATATTATAGTTAATGTAATGCAAAATGTAAAGAAGGACGAAATGCAAATTTTATTTGCCTTAGTTGAAATATATGGTAACTTCAGGTAACAAGAATATAGATGTATAATGTATAATGAATGAATAGGCGTTTTGGACAAATTTAATTATAAAATTTACAAAGTAAACTTTCATCATCCACGGAGTTGGTTTAATAATTTTCATTTACAAGAATATAGTCGACATTATGACGACTGACGGCATTCATTTTAAATTTATAACAAGCCACCCATCCGCCCATCCTCCGTCGACACTCCTTTTGAAAAATGTGAAATAATCAAAAAATTTCTTCTGGCAAATATTTAGGCATTCATTACATGAGACTTTTACGTTAAATATTTATATTACAAATTTTTGCTGACGAATTAACATGTACTTATATTGTAATGTACTGAAATTATAAGCATTTTCGAATTTCAGCAAAATGTGTTTTCATTTGAAATGAAAACATGTACATGTAATGTCCATTATTGCAAAAATGTTGAAAATTAAATTTTTTAATTTTGAAATCTTGAATATTTTTACTGACTGAAAATATTATTTATAATAATTTAATGATATTTTACAAAGCTTGCGTCATTATAAAAATATAAAATTATACCTAATACATATAATATTATTATTATAAAAAAACTCTATTAAATTATTTACGAGTACCTAGTCGTAGTTAATTAATTGAATGTGGAAATAAAACTACCAAAATTCTGCATATACATATTATTATTACAATTGAAATAAAAACATTTACATATATGTACGTAGCAATTCAATATCTGGTTTTTCAAAATAATCCTGATGTTTCAGTGATATTAATTCATTATAATCCAAAAATACAGCCATTTATATTGACATATTCCAAAATCGATACAATGAATTATTTACATTTAAAGCTACTGTTTAACCCAATAACGTCAACTGAACTTTTATTTGCCAAAAAAGGATCCTCTCAATTCATTACATCCAAAAATAATACAACTAAGAAAACAGTTCAATTTGTTGTTCCAATTTTTTTTTCGTTATTTTTCTCAATGTACATTGTGTGTGTGTATGTGTGTGTAAAACATCAATGCTTTTGCTTTTTCGATGATAACATAACGAAGCGTATTTCCTCCCCATATCCTTGATGTTTTTGTTGTTTACAACATAACCACTATTCGACTGCTCCTTGCCTGACTGAGAAAAGGATTATATCCCCGTAGGAGCGTAAAATGGAGGAAAGCATCACCGAAGCAACGAAATATCTATCTATATATATAGTAGAGCAATCAAAATGGTCCCAGCCAATTTTGATAAATGTGTTTGGAAAAGCTCGGAACATCTTTTCCTCAATACATATTATATAGTTATGTGTATATTTATGCTGTTTTTGACCTTTTTGGCACTTTACTATTACTAGCCAAGTTTTACAAGTTCGCTTACAAATTATTTAGATACCTACTAAATAAAAATAGGGATTAATTTTTGAATATTTACTAAAGAAGCTTATACTGAAGTATAATGAAAATATTTTCCCATTTTAATGTTATCAACATTGTTTCGGCTTTTTTATCATTTTTTTTGTTAATTTCAAATAAACTCCGCTGTTGGGAAAAAATATTAAAAGAATTTCATCAAATTTTGTATTGGAGTAATATTTTCTTTTTTCAATGCCCATACACAATATAAATATATGCTTATATATGTAGTTTTTTGGGTTGACTCCATTACTGCAAAAAATAATACAATTTCCCGAAACATTGCCTGATTGTTCATCCAGTTAGTTTTGGAATGTTCGGGAAAGCAAAGAAATGATAAAATGACCCCTTCACCAAAAGTTATCAGTAAAATAACCAATCTAAGAAAGCCCAAAGCAAGCAGACCAGCAACTAGAAGTGGTGGACACCCCGATAAAAAATATTGAGGAAAACAAAACTAAAATAAAAGTGGCAGACAGAAAAGAAACAAAACGAAAGTTGAACATATCTATAGTAGCTGGAAATCTGATAAGAAAATGCCAATAGAACAATTTTAGTTCAACTTTGTTCAAATATGTATATACATTTATATGTATGTATTTGTGTATCATGTAATAATAATGCAATTTATTCGGAAAAATAGTTTTAAATTAGCGTATAAATGGAAACATTCATGGCTTCGCTACCTTAAGTTGAATACTGGACAAAATTCTTTAAGAAATGTGGCAATATAAGTTATGTTATATACTAATATGTGTATACTTTTTTTCTTTAAAAATGGACTACGCCCAAACTTATTAAACATAATCAACAGCTGAAGGACGTTTTTTTATGTAATGTGAAGAAACTGAAATTTGCCGCTTAAAATTTAAAAAAAAAACCGTTTTAATTATAAATTATCTACCATTTTACGATAATATGATTTACATATAATTGTAAAACTTTAATTTTTTTGTTAAGTATCTTTGACTTCTGTAGGTATGTCACTTTGTAAATATATAGTATACCTACATATTAAGATCAACTTTTACCGCACCGACAACAGGAAATTATATTATTGTACCAATTTTAACCATGAACTTAGTTAAAAAGCCACACCCAACATTATTTTTGCGAAAATAAAAAATATTATGAAAACAGTTTGATATATGTATGTTATTAATTAGAACCTACAGATTTGAACTCTATTTTTAGAACTTCAAATAAATTCTATAATACGAGTAGTTATTATACTTATTATAATTAAGGTCAATTATATTCTAATTATTAAAATTGTAAAAATTTTGATACATATTAATAAATTTTATGCAACAATTGCATATGCATCAAGAACAGGAATTGACTTTCTCAATTTTAAAAAGTTACCGTGTCCAAATTAAAAAATAATTTACTTAAATTAGGTATTAATATACGGAAGTGCAAGGTTATTTAAAAAAATCAGTATAAATTCGTTTCTATCAGAAAAAAGTTCATCATTTACTCATCAACAACAAACAAACATAAAACAACATGAATTTCTTAGTAAGTAACATAAATTTAAGAAAATTTTCTACTTTTAACGTTTAGAGCGTTGTCGCTTTTTTCGCCTTTGTGGCTGCAGCTCACAGTTTGGGTCTTCCTGGATCTTTGGAAGTCGTAAACGGACCCAGTTCTCGTGCCACTGTCATTGGACCTGATGGCAGTGCCATCAATTCATTCGCTCCAGGTGGTCGTATTATAGCTGAAACCAATCCTGGATTTGTGGCACGTACTGCTCCTGCAATTGCTGCTCCAGTGCCAGCCTTGTACTCTGCTCCAACTTTATACAATGCCGGAATTGCTGCTCCAGCTTTTTACAATGCTGGGTACTATGGACGCGCCAGTTACGCTGCTCCAGGTTATTTTGGACGTGCTGCTTATGCTGCTCCTGGTTTCGGTTACAATCATGGTGGAAGCATTTTCGGTTATCGTGGATTATATTAAAGTATTTAATTTATTGTAAATTTGTTTAACTATTGCATAAATAAAATATGATTATAAATAAACTATGTAGTTTTTTTATTTTATGTATTTGTTCCAATAATTTTAATTGAAAAGCTAAAGCGAGCTTTAAAATTTAAAAGTTCTAGTCTGTATGATAAAAATCATTGTTTTGAGTTGTATTTTTTTAACTCAAAACAATATTTATGTATTAAATCTGAATGTTTATTATAGGTTTTCGAATTAAATTCATAATTCCCTTTTTTCTGTTATGTTACAGTACTCTCGTATGTATACAAATTAGTCAAATTACCATTTACCATATACATACATTTGTGCTTACATCTATGCAAAAAAATCGATGGATTTTTACAACACATTGACATCCTGTATACTGTTATCAGTTGAACCTAAATATATTTGTATCCAATTTTGCTGACAAATTGATCAAAGTTTATTATAACACATAAAAAAACCTGTGTTATTATATTTTTAAGAACAAATACGTATTTATATTGTCTTATACGTATAAGCTTAAAAAAATATAAAACATTTTTGTAATGTACATATGTTACATACATGTAGGTATACTTGTATTACTTCTATTAGAAAAGTGCATAATTAGTCATTGAACTGGAAAAAAGCAACAATATAAGCCATCCAACTATGTATTACGTTTTTCCATTGGAAACTGTAATCTTTTCATATAGATAAAATGAATATGTTTTCATAATATGAGTACCTGTTGTTCTATTTTTTAAATTTTGTTTATAAAAAAATACCTACGATTCGTATATGTATACGTATATGAATTAAAAGTTCAGCTTTATTTTCCAACATCAAACAGCAACGAAACAAAAAGTTATTGAAAAAAACATTAGGTATAATATAAATGAATCATTCTGGAACTGTTCTATTTTTGTAATTTCTAATGAGTATATAGGTAAATCAAGTTTTTCGTTTACGGTAGTTTTTTTCTAACTGTCGAATTTTTATCTTAGGAAAAATCTAAATTAAGCAAAACTATACGGTATAGAAACGAAAGTGGGCATGTTAAAAATACTATTGTTCCTTCTGCACAAAAAAAAAATTAATAAGATGCATAACAATTATAAATTTGCTTCCACGTACATGTATTATACAAAACACAAGGTTATTTTTACAATATAAATTCGGTGCTTTATTCTTGTTCGGTATCAGTTGATCCTTAGACAACAATCAAAAACAATCCAAAATGAACTCAGTCGTAAGTACAATTTTGTTATTCATAACAATTTCCATTTATTTCGAAAAAAAATTCTAAATGAAAATTTAAATTCTTTATTATTAGTTTGTATTCGCCGCCTTTTTCGCCGTATTGGCATTCGCCAACGCCGCCAGTGTCCTCCAAGGACCAAGCTCCAGAGCCACCGTTGTTGGACCTGATGGTAGTGCCATTTCTGCTGCCGCTCCCGGTGGTCAAATTGTGTCTGAACAAGCACCTGGTTTTGCTGCCTATTCTGCACCAGCCGTTGTCGCCGCCGCCCCAGCTCTCGCCTATGCCGCTCCAGCTCCAGCTGTATATTCTCGTCTTGCTGCTCCAGCAGTTTTCGCTCGTGCCGCTTACGCTGCCCCAGCCTATTATTATTAAATTATTTATTAATAAATGTATATGACAGAGCTTTAATAAAAAAATAGATAAAGTTATTGGAATTTTTTCTTAATTTATCTTATATTCTGAAAATATTTGTTTGTGTACCTATAGTTATCACTTTAAATTTTTAATGTCACGTGACAAATTTTTCAAAAAAACTATTTGAATATACTGAGTTTTGTGTGTAATATAAATTGATAATGATTAACGGAAATATAAAAAATTAATATGTATACGTATGTATTTTTGTACTAGATGTGTTTAAAAAGCAAAAATTATTAATTTTCCATTTTTGTTTAATATAATATCAGTATATAATTGTACGTAGAGAATATGAACTGAAACTAAAATAAAATATATTTAAGAAAGTGTGAAAATGATTAAATGTCAAGCTCAAGTGAAATATTCAAGAATGTTATATATTGCTTCCTACCTTTACAAAATCTCTGTCTTTATTACAAATTTCTTTTATAAATGCTCTACATCTATTGTTTTTCATTACTTGTCTTATACTTTAGTGTTAGAGTGCTTTTATTAACTTGATCTAAAGTGTTCTTATTTGTATGAATTTTACTCTAGCATTGTCGTCAAAGATTCAAAGAATATTAGAAAAACTTTTTTATAAGAAAGGAAACTAATTCAAAGAAATAAAAAATATATGTAAATAAAGAAACCACTATTAAAAGGTTTTTCAATTTAAAACTAAAATGAAAGCATCTATTTCTGATACAAGAAATACTCGTCAATTGAGACTAAATAAAAACTGAAACCACATCTTAAATTTTTTTTATATTGTTTATTTTCTGTTCTGTACTATTCCAAGTACGCTACATTTTTGGTACATTCTATAAACCTATCAATTAAAAAATTTCTTGAAAAGTACTTAAAGTACTAAACCATGATGAGCGACGACACCATGATGACCAACAACGACTGGGGCAGCGTGGACGGCACGGCTGGTGGCAATTGTACCAGATGGACCAGCAACAACAGTATCCACGGCACTGTGGGCTAATACAGCTGGAGCGGCATGGGCAGCTACAACAGCGGGGGCGGCATGAGCAACAACGGCTGGGGCAGCGTGAGCAGCTACAACTGGAGCGGCAATAGCGGGAGCAGCAGCGTATGCGGAAACAACAGCTGGAGCGGCGGCAACAACGGCGGGGGCGGCGTGAGCTACAACGGCTGGAGCGGCAGCAACAACGGCAGGGGCGGCATGAGCCACAACGGCAGCATGATGTTCACTGACCACTTGTCCACCTGGGGCAACAGCCGAAATGGCACTACCATCTGGGCCCACAACCGTGGTTCTGGAGCTTGGTCCTTGGAGTACACTGGCAGCTGGAATGAGACCAGCATTGGCTACAGCCAAAGCAGCGAAGAAGGCAATTACCTATAAAGGAGAAGAAAATATTGTTTCAAAAGAAACAAGTTAAATTGATATCTTCACTTACGAAGGAGTTCATTTTTATGAAATTTGCTTGTCGAATTAGAAGCAACTGATAATAATTGATCGGCAGTTAGCCAATTTATATATATTTTTTTGTAACCTTGCAACCAACGCCTAAATTTGATTTCCTTGCTAATCATTCCGTATATTACATGTATGCTTATTTGAAATTAACAAAAATTGTGACGAATTATTAGACTTATATTACGTCATATAAGTTCAATGTGAATTAGGTTTGCTTTCAATAAAGACAACAAAAACTTTGGATTCAATAACCAAAACTAGTGCAATTAATCTAGAATTTGTTTTTCTTTCGAATTAGTCGATTTTCTCACCAAACACTCTAAAATTCTAAATCGTTGTTTATATTCCGTGATTTACAAATTAATTGAACCATATTTAGTTGAACTATTAATGTTTAACTTGTTTACAATTTTCTAGTATTGTTTTACACGATAATGATAGTGAATAAACAGGTAGACTTCTTATGTAATTAGATTTTATTAATTAATTTACAACATGGAGTAGAAGAAGCTGAAATGCTTTCGAAAAACTTCTATACACTCTAACTATTATTTTGTTGGTAGTTTCTCTTTATGAAGACTTTCAATATAAAAGTTAAATTAGAAGTTCATGATGAAATACGTAATGAAAAGTTCTGAAGTTTGTAGATATTTACTTTCCATATAAAAATTGTATTAAATGTTTTAGCAAACGTGACAAGTATTTTCTTTTGAAAAAATTATTTAATATTAATTATATAATTATTCTATGAACATCATCTTTTTAATAATGTGACGGAGAAAATGTATACATTTCATCATTCAATTAATATGTTAAATTTTACCATTTTTAAGGTGCGAAACACCAGATATATACGTATTTATAATATTCCGTAATTTAACTAATAATGAAATAAGTATTTTTTTGAAGTTTTTAACCCTTATCAACAATTTTATGTTCATCAGGAACTGTTCCTCGACAGATTAATTATTCATTGATTAATTTATAGCTACCGATTTGTAAATAAACACTATTATGTACAGCTTATAAATAAAATAATGATGCATTAGTTGATAATTTGAATAAATTAAACAAATATGTATTAATTAACGGGTATATCATTTTATTTAATATTGGTCACTGGTTTTAATAATATGAATAATATGGGCTGTAACTGCTGTAAGCATTGTTAAGGTAGACATTTTGACCATATCCAGAAATATATTGACCATATAAGCCTTGATTAACTGGTACAACAACACTGGATTGAACCAAAGGTACAGATACAGCCGGAGTACTAACTAGAACGGGTGCTACTGGAACTGAAGCGGTCTTCGACGTGGCAATAGTGCCTGAAGGGCCAGCCACCAAGGTATTTTGAACTCCATGAGCCACAGGAAGTCCAAAATGAGAAGCTGATTTGGTAGCAATTGTACCAGATGGGCCAGCTACGACAGTATTGTGCACATTTGCCAATGGGACACCAAGAACTGATGTAAAAATAGCACTAATTATAGCAATCTGTAATGGAGTTTCGGGTTAAATATAAAATGTCTAAATTTTCCAATAAAAAAACTTACTGTTTTGAAGAAACTCATGTTTTTTTTCGGTTTGTTGTTAATTATTTGAGTGGTTTTAATGAACTGATGATTTACTAAATGTGGACGGGCCGTTTTATATTAATACAAATTAATCCTTGAAATAAATATTTCAAAACGAATTTTGAAACATCCCTTATGAATATTTTTTTTTTGTTACTACGCATAAATTTAACCAAATTAATGAATTAAAAGCATTTGATTGCGTTATTTCTTGAATGCTTGAAGATATCAAAATAGCACGTTTGTGGAACAATTGCGAAATATTGAAAGGGATGATTTTATAAACAGCAAACAATATGAAAAAATTAAATTTTGATTGAATTTAAATATGATTCACAAGTCTTTTTTTAAATCATAATAATTCCGCTTAAAAGTACTTTTCATTGTTTTTAAAATGTTATTGAGTATTTTATTATACGTACATACATATACCTACATATTTGAAATAAAACAAAAAATTATTGAAAATATAAATCTCTTTAATGATTATTGCGAATAAATATTAATAACTATTTATATTATAAATATGACTGTTCAATATCCGTAAATTTCCGGTTTGTATGACCCATCATCGTACAATGCTTCCGTGTTATCAGGAACGTATTGACCCTCTAGATTGGCGGCGATAACGCTTCGAACAGGTGATGCGGGGGCGGCCACAGCAACAGCGGGAGCGGCATAAACAACCGGAGATGCGGGTGCTACTAATGCGGGTGTGCCATCTAGAATGACTTGACCACCGGGGGCATATGCAGATATCGAACTACCATCCGGTCCGACAATGGTGGTCCGGCTGCTGGGACCTTGGAGAATACGTGCCGATGGGACGGCCACCAAACCAGCACTAACAATAGTTACTGTTACAGTAAAAAATACGATTACCTGCAACATGAGAGTAAATTAGAAAAAAAAAAACACCGACGTAATTTCACGTTGAATTAACATACGAAAGAGTTCATATTGGAATTTTATTTGAAACTGATACAAATTGTGAAATAAGTTTTCTTTTTATATATTAATCAGACACAACCTTGTCCGCCAACCAATAAATAATACAAAAATTCCGGATCTTAATGGGTTCGATCGATTTAAATGATTTTTTTCTATATGTTCGTGCGTTGATTTTAAAGGGAAAAATTTTTATCTTAATTTGAATTTTTGGTGATAAAAGTTATTCATTAAATTTGACTAATCGGTAGTAGTCTAAATATTATAGACGCATTTTATGTAAATTTACTAAGATACATAAAATTAGTCAAACTATTGAAAACACCATATTAAGTAGAATAGATTCTTTAATAGTTATTTTTATAAAGAACTTGAAGCTTTTTAGTGTCGAGAATGCGCTTTGGTTGTCGAGATCATAGGTCGAGACAATTTTACACATGTGTGTATAAATTCACAATAAATAAAAATAGGTTTCCCATCAACAACATGACTTCCAGTTTCTACAAGAAAACAAGAGTCATTAACAACATTTAAAATAATTCATATTACTCCTTAATGAAATTTTAACGTCTCGAGGTCACAAAAACATTCATTTACCAACGCCAAATATATAGTTTAAATACACTGACCACTTTTTAACAGTTTATAACAAAATTTAAAAAATGATTAAAACAGTTGTAAGTAAAACATTTTGTTAAAAATAGATTAAAATTTAATACATATATTTTTTTTAGTTCTTTGTCACTACTATAATATTTTTCTTAATAAAATTGAGTAGATCATCAATTCCAATTGAACCATACGTTTCACAATACAACGCTATTCCCGAAGATGGGTCTTTGCCACAATGCAGACTTTGTCCAATTTGTTGTAATCTTGATTTTTCTTTAATGGGAACCAGTGAAACGATTTATAGTCCGTTTGGTACAAATGATTTCTATTTGTAATTTTATAATTCGTTTCAAATAAATTATTTTTTCGTATATATTGCAGAATTTTCTTTTTTATATCCGTTTTCATTTGATTTAACTAAATAGGATATGTAAATTATCCATCGACTACTGATTTTGATTTGTTAGGAAATCTCTTAAGCGGAAAAGATTTTTAGTCGATTTCAGTGACTTCAACAGTAGGCGCTTTTAAAATTAATTAACATTTCCTATTCTAGTTTCTAAAACTGCAATTGTAAATGAACAGATTGACAGTATTTAAATTATTTAACATCAAATCAATTATGAAATTTTATATATTTATAAACTATCATTCATGATGAAAGCATGATTAATAAAAATTATGCCACTGGAAGGTTATTGATTCTCAAATTTCGTTAACACCAAAAGCTTTTGTATGAATTATGTATAAATTTACATAGTGTTATATGAAAATAATTGCATTATCTCTCATTGTAATATAAAAATGCATCAAGTATTTCATTTCAACAATTCCGTATTCAAAAGATGGATGGCTTGTACTATTCTATTTACTCGAACACAATATGTAACATGGCACATTCTAGTTACCATAACAAAATACTGATTATTTGCATTATTATTGTTAGAAAACTTGCTCAGCAACACCCAATGGTGTCGTTCTTGAAAAGGAATATCCAGTGCATTTGCAGGTCTGCTAATAGGATCAGGCCTTAAGGGGCAATACGCGATTGTTAGAAACTATTTACAAACTTACATTACCATTCCTTTTAAAGGCAATAACAATAATAATTTAGCACGAAATATTACTGAATCTGAATCCAGTTACTGTATAAGAATAAACATAAAAACGCAGTTAATTAAATACTAAACTTGTTGAAAAATGAACTAATTAAACATTTTCTGGAATTACCTCATAATAATATGCAACAAATATTATTTAGTTTTAAATTGTAGCAAATTTTGTAATTGCACTGTACTTCATTATATTTGAAAATGGCATTTATTTAACTTAATGTATTTCATTAAAGAAATTAGTGTTGTATATTAAAAAGTACTTAGAACAAAATTTAATATTAATCACTTAACAGTAAAGAAAACAAGTAAATTTACACTTAAAAGAACATGTTTATTAACGTGTTAAATAATTCACGTTTATTTAAGATAAGAGAGAGATTACATTTATAAGTACAAGAAGGGTGAGGCAAATCTGCTGAGTAAATGTGTACCAAAATTGTAGCTGCCGTATCTTAACAAGGGGTTGTATGCTGGATAAGCGGCACCGTAGGCAAGGGGTAAGTGGTTGGAGGTGGTGATTCTGCCTGATGGGCCCACAATGTCGGTGGTTGTGGATGCACCACCAAAAAGAACATCAGCATTGGCGGCGGCCAAAGCAATGAAGAAAACAACAATCTGATAAAAAAAATTAAAAAATTAGATTTATTTCATAAATAACATTTGTTAATACTTACAATTACTTTCATTTTTAAGTTTATTTAATGGATTTCAAGATGAAATGATACTTTTTCATCAATTTCGATACGTATTTATAGTAGGAACTTTTCAATTTTCAAATTTTTTTATAGATATTAAAAATAATTTAAAATATCATTAAATGTGGAGACTAGAAATTATTATCCATTTAGTTTTTTTAAATAAATTTATCAATTATTGTCTATTAGATAATGATAAATATTTAATTTCGATTTTTGTTATGAAATAATATTTACGTATTTCCCAGGCGAATACAATTTTCATTTTCACTAGAATTATTCAAAACGGAAATGAAATTCTAGGAAGTGGTAATTTTTTCAAGTAAATTTTTGTATTACGTTTCCAAAATTGCTATTTTCTAATTTTAAAAGCTTAATGTACAGTAATGCAGCTTTATGAAAATTGCATTTTAAATTTAAAGTTTTTTAAGCGAATGGACTACATATTACTAATTCTGTTTCCAATCCTTTTACCAACTTATATTTTTGTATAATTATATTCATTAATTAGCTGACTACTAAATAAAATGCATAGTTTTTCATTTTAACTTTTAAGTAGCAGTTTTCAGATAAATTATATTGAATATTAATTTATACTGAATATATTATGTTGAAGAGTACTGAAATCAGTAATCAATTAACAGATAAACTTCATTATGAATAATTAAAATCTTTCATATGTTGAAATTTGCCAATCCCGACATAAATAAAATCATGCATTCAGTAACACAATGGAAATTTAATAGTAGATATAATTAAAACTGTCAATATCAATAATGGTTTTTAAATTTTCACTATGTGAGATAAATACCCAAATATTCTAATCATTAAAAATGTTTATAAAATAAACTTAATCATTACATAATTATACAAATCAGTATATCATTAGGAAACGATTTTAATTCTAACTTCCAAGATAAGTTTCGAAATTTAGTATAAATACGAAAATTTTATTGATTTTCAACATCATTCAATTCTTGCAAACATGAATTCACTGGTAAGTGTCCAAAAATATTAAAAACGAATAAATCAATCAATATTTTTATTTAATATTTTAGACAATTATTGTTGCCGTATTTGCTGTAATCGCTTTCAGCCAAGCCACCCCTATCGAATTGGTCCGTTCAGAGACCAAAATCGAAGGCCCAAGCGGTACAATTACAAAAACTGAAAGTCTTCCAGTTGTTTCTGAAGTACGTGTTGCTGCTGAGCCCGTTGTTGCCGAAGTTGCTCCAGTTGTTGAAAATGTCCCATTAGTCAAATCAGTTCTTGTCGATCATGCTGTATTACCAGAAATCCGTTCCGAAGTGATCCATCAAGTGCCTGCCGTGGAAAGTTTGATTACAAGAGATACCAGTATACATGGTGTTGATGGCAGCCTTATTCGTAAAACTGAAAGTGTTCCAGTCATTTCCGACGCCGCTATTGTTGAATCTGTTCCTGTTGTCAAGTCCGCCCTTTTACACGAACCATTGTTGAAATCTGTCATTGTGGACCGTGAAATACCAGCCACAAGGACTGTCATCGAATCTGGAATTCCAGCTACACGTACAGTTATCTCCAATTTGCCAGTAACTAGAACCGTTCTGGCCAACGAAGCCATCCCGGTTACTAGAACTGTTGTTGCTCCAGAAGTACATACCGAATTCGTCAGCCGTCATGGATTGCCATTGAACACAGTCTTGAACAGAAGAGTCTTGGCTGATGACCTGTTCTTGAGATCTCCAGCTTTTTACTTTTAAATTTAATTTGTAATTCATATAAAAGCTCTGTTTGAATAAATTTCAATAGATTACCACTATAAAGTCGTTGTTTTTATTACGGTTTTGCCAAAGAAATCCTGTTTGTTGTTTTTTTTTTTTAATTTACTACCTATGACAATGTAAATGAATGACCTTTAAAACAGGTAGATTGATAACAAAAAAAATATATAGTCTAATTTTAAATTCCAGATTTGTTTTGATAATACTCTATTACCTATATGTAATGTATTCAGTTAATAATATATTGCTTAACTATAACTTGTAAAGAAAATTATTTACCTACTATAAATGTATAATTGAGTTGAAAATGAACCTTGAATTCGATACACATAATAAGAACCATCAACAAATAATGCTTTGTCATTTCACGTAAAGCTAATTTCTTCCATGGAACCGATATGTGTACTAGTAGGAGTGCTTTTTTAATTAAAAATCGTACAAGATATCTATAATTAGTAAATTAGTTTTGTTCATAAATCTATTACATGTTAAAGAGGAAGAATATGTTATACTGAATGTTCAATCTGCATGAAATATAATTGATATATTTACACAATATCAAAAAAGCCAAGGTTGTTATAATAAATAATTAAAATTTAATTTAATGTACGAATTCAAAATGATACGTAATTCATATTTTTCACACATATAGAATAGTGAAAATGAATTGTTCAATCCTTTCTAAAGCCAAGCCATAACAATATGATCTAGCTAATAAATTTTAAATTTTTGCTGTTATGAAAACTGGTTTACATTATAAGCATACACAACAATAAGAAAATGTAAGAAATATATATATGTATATAGAATTAAAAATAACAATTCCATTTCCATGTATAAAAATAATTTATAAACGGGCAAGTTTAAAAGCGATTTTTCTTGTTCTTGACACAACTTCCATTTGTGTTTAATTGAATTTAGGCATTTTTCTACCAAACCGACGCAGCAATGTTGATTTGTTTCTGCTGACTTTTTTTTATTGTTTTCATCATGTATGCGGAATGAAAGAGTTTACAATAGTGATTTTTTGGGTGTGCACAAGGTTATAATTCGGTATAAAATGCATCGTATATCCACAAAACAGCATTACTTGTTCAGCTTCAACAGAGCATTTCAAGTGTTTTATTAAAAATGAACTCCTTAGTAAGTATTAACAAGAAAAAAAACTACAATTACAACAATACAATAAAAATTGTATATTTTTTCAAATTTTTATTTTTTTAGTCCGTAGCCGTCCTTTTCGTAGCTGTGGCTTTTGCCCATGCCGGTTTGATTGCCGCCCCATTGGCTGGTGCCCCAATTGACAGCGCCGCCGTCATTGCCGGTCCATCAGGTACCATCACCCGCTCCGGTTTGGCTGCTGCCCCTCTTGCCGCCCCCGCCATCGCCGCTTACTCTGCTGCCGCTCCACTCGCTTATGCAGCTCCAGCTCTTGCCGCCCCAGCTTACGCCGCTCCAGCCATCGCTGCCGCTCCATTAGCCAGAATCTTAGCCCCAGCCGGTTCTGGACTCGAAGGCCAATGGATCCCAGACATCAACGAAAAATTGTACGATGACGGTTCTTACAAACCACACATCTACGGATTCTAAATTAGGAAAATTGCTAGTTTTGACTGAAAAAGTTGCTGTGTACCTAATTTATATAGGAAATTTTTTTGTATATTTGTAAAGAGAAAACAGAAATGTGCTTTAATAAAATATTAATAAATTCTGTTTAAATAATTTTTATAATTTTTCTTTCCTAGTTAAATATTCAAAATGAACTCTTCATTTTAATGTTGATGCAAATTGCAAAAGAATTATTTTTTTGAGCAAGCAAATGCATTTAATTCTCCTTTGTTATTCTTATTATTATGTTGCATTAATTTTAAAAATTTTTTGTTTTTATACCCTTGGCATTTTATAAAACTGGTATCGGTATCCATATATCGTGGATACTGAATTAATTAGAACGACAACATAAATTAATAACCTGTATGTGAAAATTATAATTTGTTTCAAAGCAACTGTTTGATTATTTTATTCATAAGTTAATAAAAAATTATCAAACAGTAAAATCCTTTTCTATTTCTAATGGTGCTTTCCTACCTTGAAGATGTACTTACACTTTTATATTAACTTAATGGTTATATTTAAATTTTTAATCCAATAATCCTTATAAATACATAATGCGAACTAACATATGAGTATAACTACCTATTTACAGCATTAAAAGACTTTTTAAAACATACTTACTGACTTATTTTATTAAAAATATACGTATTTAATCATATATATTAATGCATATATGCCATTTTTCCTGCAAGAAAATCGAAAATATTTCTATTTATTCAAATGTAACACGCTAGAAACTCTTTAGCCGGTTCAATAAGTAATAAATTACATCAATATATATAATTTTGCGATAATGAATGACTTTGAAATTCATTACCATAATTTTCACTTTCAATCAATATGGTATTTTAATTATTAATACCTAATAAATGATCTATATATCCTTAGATATTGAATCATTAATTCATTTCACACATTTCTTCTTAACATATTTCATGTAAACGATTGAATAAATATATATTTTCGATGAAAACATATTGATTTAAATTCTTATTTCGGTTTGTACGAATATTTGATTGAAGTAAGCATTAAATTTTCATTTATCAATTAATACAATTACCATAAAACTAATTTAATATATCACTAGAAATCCAAAAACCAGTCAGTATGTAAATATGTAGCTAGTAACAATTTGGATGGCTTTACATATACGGAAATTTAAATGTGTCAACTTAAAAATTTCTGTGCAACTTTGGGCGTGGACACAAGGTTGTAAAATTCATATAAAGCCAACTAACTACCAGATTTAGTTATCATTTGTTCGGGTTATAACAACTCAATACCATCAAAATGAACTCTTTCGTAAGTACATAAAAATTCATTAATTCTTTTACAATTTCCTAACAATTTTTCGCAACGATTATTAGAGTCTTGTCGTTGTCTTGGGTGCCATTGCCGCCGCCAGTGCCGGAGTATTGGCCCCAGCTGGTCCAGTGTTCGCTGCCCGTGCTTTTGCCGCCCCAGTTGCCTATGCTGCCGCCCCAGTCGCTTATGCCGTCCCAGCCGGTAGTGGACTCGAAGGCCAATACGTTCCCGACAATTTGGAACGCTTGTACGACGATGGATCCTACAAACCCGAATTGAATCCAGTTGAATTAAGAGCTAGCCCATACGGTCTCGTCCCAGCTGGATCCGGTCTTGAAGGCCAATACGTACGCGAATTGAACCCAGTCCCATTGAGTCCCAGCCCATACGGTCTCGTACCATCTGGATCCGGACTCGAAGGTGCCTACGTTCCAGACAATACTGAAAAATTGTTTGACGATGGTTCCTACAAACCCGAACCAGTATACCTTTAAATTTTTAGATATCTAGTTAAATGTAAAAAATTGTGAAAAAATAAATTATTCTAATTTATGTACGATTTTTTAATTCTGTAGTTATTAAACCAGTTTAAATAGTGAATATGGCCTTGCCAAAAGCGTTCCTCGTGTTGAAAACCTGCATTTACGTTGTTTGAAAATTTTACAATGTTTTTAATGGAATTTGGCTAATTACTGTACAAAATACCTATAGGTACTTTCAACAAATTTTCAGCTAATTATTATTTTAATTTAGTATTAATTTCCTCAACATACTGCAACTATTAAATTTAATAACGAAATTTCACTTTGATGTCCTGACCTAAGACAAAATGCAACATCTTGTGTGTATCCTTGAGCAGTTCTGTGTATAAGTTTGTGAACGAATTTTGTATGCAAACAAATTAGAAAAGTTTGTTAATGAAGACATTTTTAATAGGAAACATTATGGATGTTAAAACTGTCATTCATTAATATTTATGCAGCACTATAACTATTTAAAATAATTTCAAACTGAATTTATTAACTGCATATTATATCAATTATGCATATTACGATAATATATGTATATTGCGGTTATTTTAATGATGGTATATACTTTTACTTTTATGAAACGATGGCACTACACAAAATTGTTAAAAAAATTGAACATTTTATTATATTCAGGTCAATGTAATTCCATTTACCTAATATTATTTGGCCAAAATACATAATATTATGTATATATATTTGGTTACATATGCTATAATATTACATTTTTCTAAATTTCTTGCGGATGTAACCAAACCAAACAAACATGAAAAGGAATTGTAAGGTTAAAAAAAGGAGTATATATATGATCTAATTGCATCTTATAATCATTAGTGCATCTGTTAGAAAAGAGTGCATTATATTTCCCAACATGAACTCATCTGTAAGTTAACTTTAGCTCATTTATTGAACAACTTTACTAATGGATCCATACGTTAGTTCGGGCTTGTTTTATTGGCTTTGGTAGCTGGCACCCAAGCGGGCATTTATGGCTACGGACATGGGCCTAGTGCCGTCATTCAGGGACCCTCAGGGGCCGTCGTGAGGGCAGGAGTTGCAGGAGGTGCATACATAGCAGGACCTGGTTTCGGGGCTTATGGCTATTTGGGACCTTATGGCGCTTACGGTTATTTGGGACACGGTTACGAAGGCCAATGGATACCGGAATACAGTGAGAAATTCTACGATGATGGATCTTACAAACCCTGGCTATATGGACATTAATCAATACAATTAAAAATTTATGTAAATATTAATTTTAGTCTAATTTATTTAGTTTTAAGACGCATTTTGTACTTGGAATTAAATAAATCTTTATTGAACGCAAAAAATCAATGACTCCACCCAGTTAATGCAGTGATCCATTTATTAAGTGATTTCTATTATATAATTGAATTATTTTCGCAATTCAAAGGGCGTAATAAATAGTTTTGCAAGGTTAACAATTATTGTATAAAAACCAATGCATTTCCATCGAAATTTTACAGTTTAGAAAAGTTTGAATCAAAATGAAAGCCGTGGTAAGTATATTGTGAAAAAAATGTTTAAGATTAACTCGAATTTTGGAAGTGTTATCCGCACCATTAAAGGCTCTACTAGTTTTCATTGTATTGACAATCGCTGTTAATACCGGTTATGCAGGATATGGATATGGTTATGGATATGGTGGTCCCGGTACTTACTATTATGGGGCCTATGCAGCGCCAAGCTATTATGTAATTCCCCCTGGATCTGGATTGGAAGGACAATACATCCCGGACTATACAGAAAAACTTTACGATGATGGATCTTATAAACCGTATTTATATGAAAAGTGATTGAAGACTGTTGTAAAAATTATATAATTTATGTTATATAAAAATGCCAGCGTTATTTTATTATATACTTGCATGTTTTTGTTAAGTCATATATTTTCATCTGTGTTTATGTTATAAATTTACAAAAAAATATAACGTTACGAACATATAGATGTGTATTTTGTTAATTAAAAACCATAAATCTCATTATTATTTTAGAACTTTATTTAATAAAATTTTGAACATAAAAATAATTACATTTATAAGGGTATGTTTATAATCCGTAAATGTATGGTTTGTATAAGCCATCATCGTGCAAGAATTCGTTGATATCTGGGACCCATTGGCCTTCTAATCCACTGCCACGTGGCACAATTAAACGGGGGTGCAAAACGTTGCGGAAGAATTGGGCATTGGCAACAGCCAAAATAGCCAATACTACTAAGATCTATACAAGAATAAACCAATATATATGTTGTAAATTATTAATTTTGAATTGTTTACCAATAATTTCATCATTTTTGTGGATGTCGTCTTCGTTTACTGTTGAACTCGAAGTGATTTTACAAAATTTACTTCACTATATTTATATAATAAAAAATCATTAAAAATGTATTAACGAGCAAACTTTTTTTATTGCTTTTTAAGAGATTTAATTTTGTGATAGCTATCAAATTTAATCGACAATTAACAGGCTGCTATTTTACTAAAAATATGGGTATTTTTAACGGTGTTAATATAAAAATTCTCTATAGTCTAGACTAAAGGAAGAATTACGCTCTCATATTTCCTAATAAACATTTTTTAAGGGAGCATTTTGTCTCATATTTACACCTTGTTCAACAAATTCATGAAATCACATTCTACATTTTTATGACAATCATGAACAGCTTGGATAATAGACACGTCTGCACATTTCGTGCTTTCCTCATCTTAACATCTTAATTCATTTGAAATTTTTATCAAACACCTTCATAATATTTAAGCTGCAGCAACAGAAATTTGCATTTATCAATAAACGTGTAAATTATATAAGAAATTTTTACTTTTGCCAACTATCTAAGAATAGACTCCATTTCATACGGAAACTTGGAATGACATGCAATAATATACAAACTTCAATCTTATCACGTCCAACTATACAGTCTAATGCACATTTTTAAACTATCAATGTGAAGAAATCGAATATTTGCAATTAAATGCATTTATATCAGGCTTGGCAAGGTTATTAGGTGGTATAAAACTGTATCAGAATAGACCACTAAGACATTAGTTGACCGCAAATTGTTCACATTATAAGTGCAATTATGTCTTTAAAGGTATGTACATTGACTACACCCAAGATGTTTACACACTGTATCATTTTTCACATAAATTAAGTGTTTTTTTATACGATCGTCATTTAATATACGGTCTCATTTATCATCCAATTGAATTCAATTACATTCTAATACCACCTGATTATATTGTTTGTATAAATATGGATTTGTTGGATTGGATTAAAGGTATTCGTGGCCATTGTGGCCGTTTTCACCATCAGCCATGCCTCCTACATTCCAACAGTGCAAATTTTGCAAGGACCCAGCAGTAAGACCAGTTTATTTGGTCCAGATGGAAGTAAACTAGCGGCTACCGCCCCCGGTGGAACTGTTATAACAGATCCAAAGGCTGCTGCTGCTGGTTTAGCTCCAGTTGGACCAGCAATTTTACCGGCCGCAAAACCGGAACTAACTATTGGCGGCCCTGCAGGCTACATCAAAACTGCCTACACCCTTGGTGCTCCAGCTTTAGCTCCAGCTGCTCCACTTCTTATTGTTGGACCGGCTCCAGCACACGCTCCAGCACCCGCTCCAGCTGTATATGTTCCAATCTTGGGTGGCGGCGATGATTCCGGTGAATATTACGGTGGTGACGATGGTGACGACGGCGATGATGGATCGTACAAAGGCGAAGGAGGTTGGGGCGGTGGTTGGGGTGGTGATGAAGGCGGTTGGGGCGGTGATGATGGTTCTTATAAAGGAGAAGGTGGTTGGGGCGGTGGATGGGGTGGTGACGATGGTGATGATGGTTCCTACAAAGGAGAAGGTGGCTGGGGTGGTGGTTGGGGTGGTGGTTGGGGTGGTGACGATGGTGATGATGGTTCATACAAAGGAGAAGGAAAATATTAATTCTCCTAAGATATAGATTAAATTCTATACAAATTCATAACTATGTAAAAATTGTAAATTTTTATTTAAATACAATAAAAATGAAATGAGATTTTTTAGAATGCGAATACCACACCCTATTTTACATATATAAAGCAAGGTCTTTTACTTTTATAATAATTATGAAAGAAAAAAATTAATTTTCTTGTATAAAATTAGATCAACATTTTCCTTATCGTATAAACAATTAAACTACAATAATAACATAATAAATTGGCTCCATATTCAATAAAATATCGATAAGTAAAACGAAATTATCGAAAAAGGTGGTGTTTATTAAATGTCCATGAACTTGTACAAGTTGCGGTCAAACTTTATAGTGAAAGTCTTCCGCAGAATAAATAAATTCATAATTCAAGAGCAAGGATAACGTTCTATTCCGTCCAATGTAGCTGTTCTAGTAGTAATAACATGTGGTGTGTTACCTGCTTTGGAGGCACACCAACACTCCATAAATGTTTATTGTTTGTTGGACAGGTTTGCGACCTTGCCTTACGCAAAGTCACGTGGAATTGTGTAAGATACGGGTCCACATTATATAAAATAACAAAAGATCTTTGTGCCCATTGTATAAATATATGCTGAGACGAACCAGTTCCTTAAACACGTCAGTCTGTACAAGATAAAATATTATTGTAATGGTGGCTAGAATGGGGTTGTTTCAGTTTCCGTTACTTTTTTCTCCTGATATGTATATATATGACATTTGCCCGTATTTTATTCATGTGTATCAGGTTTATTTACGTAAAACACAGTTTGTTATACATGGATGACTAATTAGGTTGATATATTTCATATGCAGGCAGTTTACAAACTAATTATTTTACAATATTGCAGTGAATAAGGTAGAGAAAATCAATAAAGAAATAATTACGCTGCCCCCGTTGGAGCAAAAACGTCCGATATTCTGAATAAAAAATCAGAAAAGGTCTTGCTAAGCAATCCAATAACCAAGCCCAATGTACATTCCACCTTGTAAAATTACATCTTAAATTACACTTTTCTATAGGAAGAAAGTCCATGGAAAAATTGTTTTCTCAATAGACTGCAATTTGAACATTCTTCTCTTATAGGTTTTCCCTACTAGAATCTTCAACTTGTCAGTTAGATGTGGATTTGTTGTGTTACAGTGGGTGAAATTATGGTTTATAAAGAAAATATAGAAAAAACACGTTCAATCTAGACTTTCTAACGGTTTTCTTTCAAATAAATTCCTACTTTTGATATAAAATTCATTTTATAATGGTGGAAAAACATTGTTCATCATTGTTTTGTGAAAAATGAAATTCTTCTGTTTATTGAAATGAAAGAGAGAGGAAAAATGAGAGAAAGAGATATTGTTACCATTTTAATTAAAAATTCTGTTTAATTAAAAATAAGGCCAAAGTGAATATGCACCTGTTTTCGATTTATTTTATTTTCACTATATACTGTAGTATACGTAGGTAGATTTGTTGACGTACAAAAGCATGTGAGAAGAATCAGAGCAAAAGAAAATAAATAATAATAATAATTCCACCTTCATTCAGCACGCAGAAAATGGATTATGACAATTATTTAATGTGAAATTATCTTTGTTGTTGCAGGCATGTCAAGATTCTCATGAGTTTCGTGATGACCAATGTGCCGCCTACAATTCTAATCCCTATCAGGGATCTTTATATGAATGGAGTGCTCATTATGACGAGGAAAATCCCTGCTCCCTTACCTGCAAAGGAAAGCCGATTAATGTTGACGACATATTACCATCATCCACTGATGATCCTGTTATGGTTGTGGCAAAACTGGCTGAAAAAGTCCACGACGGCAGCCGATGCCGTCCAGGCAGTTTAGATATGTGTATTGATGGAAAATGTCAGGTGAATAACTTATTTTTGCTTTACTTTATCCTGAATAATTTTACATAAAAGCGTAATTATGTTACGTTGAATTTAAATAGGGTAGTTTTTTACACTCTGTATATTTGTTTCCATCAGCTAGAAGAATACACATTTATGTTGGATGAGCTTTTCACTGATAAAACCTAGCAGACATATTATACTTGTAATGTGCATAAAGCCTCGCTTACACTCTTTGTCATTATCAACATGGTTTTACTGTTCCTATTCATTTTCATTTCTTGTATTACAGTCGGAAAGATCAAATACACAGTTACAAGGAGTTTGTTATACAAATTAAAAAAGGGGAAAGAATAATACAACTCATAAGAAACTAAAACTATATGGAATCTTGTGTTAATAATGAAGGAAAATAATATAAATGTGTGAAGTTTCCCATTTAATTATTCACAATTTTGCATCGTTGAATATTTTAAAAGAAAAATCTTACCTACCAACATAAACATATATATTATAAGATTAACTTTGTTCGTTTTAACGTAATATTATGAAAGTTTTACTATGTATTTATAGATCGGTGAACTTAACTATAACGTTTTAAACAGCAATTAAATGAACAAAGTAATTTAAACTTGAAAATTTCGATAGCGTAAAAGAGTTTATTATAAAAAAATGTAATTCTCTATTGATTTTGTTAACGATGTTATGTTTTCATTTTAAAGAATTACTTGTTCAGGGAGTTGATATATTCGTATATGTATTTAAAATTTCCCCAATGAATACAAAATTATCGTTATATTTTTGTCAATTCTGTATATAAATATAACTAGTTATAATTATCCATTATAGTTTTTCGCTCCATCTATTAGATTCAGTGTGATTTTAATAATTTACCACTAGTTTTATTTTCTATTATCAGTATTTGTTCCTTTATCCTAATGCACCATTTCAAATGGGAACATGTGGAAATAAATTACAATTTGTAAATCGATAAAATAAGTGTAAATCTAAAAATATATTCTTCAATTTCTTTCTCTATATACATGTATACCTATATATTTCACATTGAGTGTAATAAAAATTCTTTTTGAAACAATTTACATTTTCTTGAGCAAACACAGCTTATGCTTGCATCCATGTATATGTGGGTATTATAATTTCAATGGATACAAACTTTATAACTGTGTTGTATAATAAAATATTGGAAATACATTGAATCGTGTTATTGGAAAAAAATTCAAAATACATTGACCTTATCGGCAAAGATTTAGTTTTCAAGCACTGTTACAATGCACACAAATCGTACATTACTCTATATAAAAATTGCATACAATTTAAATCAAATCGAATCGCAAATATACGAGTAGATCAATTAACGCAATATTATATTGTTTATATGAAAAATTTAGAAGTACATATTTTTAATTAAATTAAACAAATATTGTGTATTTATTATGTTTATTTATGTTATTAAGTAAATAGTTACATACTGTTTAGCATCAATATAAAAAACTTCAAAAAGTAATAAAAGAGAAAAAGCTGATATGTGAATAATGGCATTTTGGAAATGTGTTTCTACTATTATTAGATGGGTGACGTTTTCGGTGCGATACATTTGAAAAGCTCTTATTTATTCATCACATTCATCCCCAATGTGAAGCTTTTCTGAACCAAAACTGAACGCTTTCCAACACTAATATATTATTACAGCTAATAAAAAAAAGAACACAAAAATTTGGTGCATTTTAAAAATTTTACTCATGCTCAAATTGCATTCTAAAAACGAATTACAATTCGGTCAGGAAGTCCATGGGTATATAAAAATTAAAAAAGGGATATTCTTAATTTGCTTAAAAAAATTTGTTTGGATAAGGGTGAATATTTTGGTTACAAATTACGTAATATAACTAATAATAAATTCATCATATTAAAATATTCAACCTCAAACCAGAAAACAAAATTTTTAATACCCATTTTTATCCTAACGCACCCTTTTCATATTCAAATTTATCAACATGAAAAGATTTGTGTACGCATTTTTTTCATTTTCTTTTCCCCCAAGTTACAAATAACTCAACTTCATTAAAACGGGCACGATGTTTTTTATTTTTACCAGTTTTTCATTAATGCAGAAATATTTTCTTGAATGATAAACATATATATGTACGAGTATAAGATGCGTTATATGATATTACAAGAAATCCATTTTAAGTGCCACAATTGCTTGAATACAAATTAGTTTTATTTTCTTTTCCATCTATTAGATTCACTCAATTTTTTTCGTACTGTGTACACAATAAATAACGAAACCAAAATCTGTGATTATATTTCATTTATGACCAGAGTGTTAAATTGTGCAAACAATATGGATTTTTTTCTTTCTGTTTGGTAATAATGGTGATAATAGTAACTAGAGGGGAAAATGTGCAGAATGAGAAAAAGGAAAAACGTGTATAATATAAATTATTTGTTTTCCAGAGGGTCGGCTGTGATTTAAGAATTGGCTCTACAAAACAAGTAGATGAATGCGGTGTTTGTGGGGGTGATGGATCTTCTTGTTCAAAACCGTTATATCATTGGACTTTAACTTATGCATCACTATGTTCGGCCACATGCGGAGGAGGTATATTTAAAGATAATTTCAGAAATCAATCAGAAAGCAATTTGTTCTATTGTCCTGGCAGGTTACAAAATGTCTCGTCCTGTATGTCAAAATCGCCTTACAGGTGAGGAAGTGGAAGAGGAACTGTGCAACGATTCACAAAAGCCCGATTCAACTGTAGCGGAATGCAATACACATAATTGCCCTCCAAAGTACGTTTATCTACTATAATTTACATAAGTTAGCAATTAATTTTCGAAAATTTCATTGTAAAAACATTTCGTCACAGTTTTTGACAAAAAACAATTTGTTCTTCACGCAAACAAATTATTGTTGAATTTTAAACACATCTCACGCTTGTATTTCATTAATAATAGAAATACACGGAATATTTTAGCAAACCGCCACCACCAACATATTAATTTTTCAAATATTGTTTTGGAAAAATTATAATATATATGCCTTCTTAACTGTATATTTTCTAAACAAGTTTCATTAATCTTTTGAAAATATAAAATTATACAGTTTACCAATGTAAACATTTAACTTGGATAATTAAGGTCCTCCAATATGATTTCCACAAACTTTAAAGTGGTGGTGCTTAAAGATATTGTGTTACATTTTGCGTTAAAGTGAAATGCGTCCCACCCACACACAGACGCACACATACAAATTTAAACTACCCCGAGCGTATATTCCATCTTTAGTGAATTCTAATCTTTCTCAGAACTTTACACAAATAAACATTACTTTAATACTACGTACATATATATTATGAAACCACTTTACCCTTAAAACTTACATGATTGCTTAAAACTACAAATTATACCTACATGAGAGCAAGTGATTAGTCATTTTTAGCACCAAAATAAATTAACGTTTGTCAACAGGACATACAAAAAGCGTTTGTTTTCTAAATGTTGGCAAAAAGTTTGTTTTCATTTCATTTCAGCAAACACTTTTTCTGTTTACCGAAATCAAGGAAATATTTATACATAAGAAGATATTTTTTTATAGATGGCACGCAGGTGATTGGGGTCCTTGTTCTGTTAGCTGCGGGGGTGGATCAAAACTTCGACAGGTCCATTGTGTGGAAGAAACAAACAACACAAAAATCATGGTAAGGTTTTATTATATTATTTCAGTAATTATAAAACTATGCTATTACATTTCGATGGAATTAATCTTAAAACTATTCAATAAAGGTAATAAAATACATCTATCTGAAGCACAAATCTACAGTGCGTGTTACGACCAGCTGTTTATCAGCTTATCAGTAGGGTCCTATTAGAACCAACACGATTTTGTTGAAATCCCTTCAGTATTCCCTACTTTATGTAAAGAGTAACAGCAAAGATGTGATTGCCTCTAATGGAAACCAATTACAGAAGGTCCTTTTGAAATTGCTTGGCATTTTACTCTTGAGCCAATAAATAAGTGATTGCCAGATGTAGCAAGAAAAGATATATATATAATTTTATGAATTTTTTCTTTTCTAATGAAAAAAAGAAATCGTAAAACTTTTATTACTTTATAGTCACTGGAATAATTGTAAAACTTTTTTAAACTAATAAAAGATAACGTGCTAAATATTTTTTTCTTTATTGTTTCTCTATCGATGAATTTAAAGAAGTTACTTAAACTAGTTCAACGGTTGAAAAAAAATTGTTTTACAGTACAGATAATTTATTTTTAGGTAAGCGATTCAAAATGTGCTGGTCATAAACCATGGTTTCAAGAAGCATGCAATCAAATGGACTGTCCAGCATGGATGACAACCAAATGGTCTGGAGTAAGTAGTTAATTTCATTAATCTACAAAAATAAATTATACTGAATTTGTTGTAACATATAAATAGTGTTCCGTATCGTGCGGTGAAGGAGTACAAGTACGTGGTGTGGAATGTAGGGACTCCAAAGACCAGATAAGTACATTATGTTCAAGTAAAACAAAGCCACCAACAAAAAAGCCATGCTCGACCGGTATTCAATGTCCATTTACAATCGATTCTAGTGAGGAATTACTGCCTGGCTTATATCATACACAGCCATTAATACAACCGTATCCGCCACCCCCAAATGCGGAAAGACTCATCAGCGAACAAATTGTTCCATCTGAGAGCACGTAAGTTTTTGATTTAATTATAGAAATTTAATTCATTCTCACTATAATAATAAATTCGCTATCACTGATTCGCTTTCGGTGTTAAAAATAGATAATGAATTGTTATTTTCTTAAAATTTGAGTTTTTTTCTGTTAAAACGGCACTATTATACATTACATAATCCCAACACAATCATATATTTTTTGTTTATTATAGAGGTTTATGTTATATACCGTTTATTTATAGTAATATTCAGTGTATTCTGGCTCCCGCTATTTGTGCAGTCCAGATAACATACAATTCATTAATAACTAATACCTATAATCTAATTTCAAATGATATTTAGTTGAATTTTCATTAGTTATCTGTATTGTACATGTTGGGCACTAAACAGCAACAAAACGCTTTAGTATAGTGTAATTTAGTCTATCATTGTTATTCACTCTTCTATTATTGTTTTCATTGTTATCCATTTATGAAACAAAATACCATTAAAACATAATATAATATAAAATCACACAAAACTTTTTTTCAATTACGTTTCCATGTGTGTGCCTTTTCTTGTCTTTTCAGCGATTACAAAGTGTACTTTGCCTGTGGTTGGGTATACGTAAGGTACTCTTTCGATATTAAAATATCGAAATTGTTTTCAAACTATCTAACAATTTTTACTACTTTATAAAATTCACATTTGCACAAACTATTTTCCATATTCTCACACAAACAAATAAAACAATAACTGGCCTTTTTAGTTTGTTAAAAATTTTAATAAATCCAATTTTGTTTTAAATGTGTGTGAAAAACTGTAATAAATTCTGTCTAACAAACAGAAAAATGCCAGCTATATACGAGTATAAATAGGTGAAAAGCTTGCTAATAATAAAGCACCAGCTGTTTCAAGCACAATCCACACTCTTGACTGTATTTTAAAAAATCAAGATTTAAAAGCTTCATGCTGTCTGTTTTTTTACTCTCTTTTCACTCACAGTTCATTAAATCTCTAATAATATAATTTCCACCAGTTTTTGCTTTATTAAACATTTCTTCTTTTTTTACAACTTTTCATGTATAATGAAATTTTTACACATACAAATTCACTTCTTTTACTAAATAAACCTTATTATATATAATCAAGTAAAATTTCACATCCCTTTGTGCATCTTCAAGTATACACGAATAATAAAATGCCTTTATAAATAATTACATAAATAAAACAAATAATAAATAAAAGTCTTTGCATGTTTGTCTACATAAAAACATGCATTAAGAAAATTGTTAACCATTTATTAAGCTTTTGTAGGTATATATTTTTTTTAACTTACCAACATACAATTATGCAAACATAATTTTCAATAAATGTGATAAAAATAGGTATTTATTTGAAATAAAAAACAACTTAAAGCATGCAATATTGCATTTTGCGAATGACTTGAAACTATTTTGACAAAAAATCAACATTCTACGTGAAACTAACATTTATATTGCAGATTTATTGCGGAAGACTGGGGACCATGTAGTGTAAGTTGTGGTGAAGGTGTACGTAAACGGGAAGTACACTGTAAAATTTTCTTGGAATTTTCAAGAACAATAGCAAAATTGCCAGATAAACAATGCAGCGGAAAGAAACCCGACGAAATTGAAAAATGCTATATGGAGCCTTGTTCTTCGGAGCGTATAGGAGTTGATATAAAAGACGATCCATTTCGGTCTGATATTAAAGTAGTACCTGGTTCACCAGCTAAATCCTATTCGTGGAAAGAACAAGGCTATACACATTGCAGTGCTACGTGTTTAGGAGGTGTTCAAGAATTGATTGTGAATTGTGTACGAGATGATACACAAAAAGTCACCTCACCGTACATGTGCCCCATTGAACAGAAACCGGAGATACTGATGAGAACGTGCAACGACCATCCATGTCCGCCAAGATGGAATTATTCAGAATTTTCAGCATGCTCTCAAAGCTGTGGCATTGGCATACAAACTAGAGAAGTGAATTGTATCCATGAAGTAACACAAGGTGGTGGAAATACAGTCATAGTGCCGAATAACATGTGTCCCCAACCACCACCCCCAGATCGACAATATTGTAATGTTTTGGATTGTCCGGTGCGTTGGAAAGTGTACGAATGGTCGCGTTGTTCGAAAAGTTGTGGTGGTGGTGAAAAGACTAGAAAAGTGGAATGTAAACAGACAATGGCCCAAAATCATACTGTTGATCGTCTGCCATCAATGTGTCCTTCACCGAAACCATTAGAATCGAAACCGTGCAACACGAAAAGTTGCGTTGTGGAAAGCGACAAGCCACAAATTGACGTCTCAAATAGTACATTTATCCAACATGATCCAAAAAAGAAAAAGATTTCGTTAAAAGTTGGTGGGGCGGCAACTGTGTTTCTTGGCACAACAATTAAAATTAAATGTCCGGTTAAACGGTTCAATCGTACGAAAATTCAATGGGCCAAAGATAAAACCTTTCTACCGAAAACGAAAAAATACAAAACCTCCAAAAAAGGAGCTCTAAGAGTACAAAATTTGACGATGCGTGACAGTGGATTGTATACGTGCATTGCTGGCAAGTCTTCAGCTAGTATACAAATATCTGTTAGACCAAAACCGGGCGAATTTCCAACATCAGAGGAAATACAGAAACAAGGCTATAAAACTGATCGTGGCCAATTGATATCTGATGTGCACGTCGATCGTGATGATGGGAATCCAATTTTTAGTGATGATCAGTCACATGAACAACGGCCCGATATGGGGAAGAAGAAACCAACTTCGAAAAGTAGAGTACATGTACCCACATTGCCTTCATTACGTGCCGATTCAAATTCAAACAGTTTGTGGCATCTCCAAAGCACTGTCACCACAAATGGTGAACAAGTAAGTGGAATTTTAAATAAACAGTCTAATATAAATTTTAAGCAAACAAAAAAAAGCTGATCCCCGATTTTCACACTTTCTTCTTATTGTTTCTCCTACTTAAAAATTATATATTTCATAAAAATGTTGCACTATTTCTGTGAATTATACTAAAAATACCAAAATTTCGTGTTATAAAAGTTAAAAATATATTTCCATGTTTAATTATAAATCATTTTAATTCGCATTGCTGCAAGGATCGAATAGCACATTTACCATCAAGTTCATCAGACTCTTTGAATCCACCAGTTTATGGTGATTCAGCGAGTTCAGCGAGTCGTTTAATGCCCCATTTCCAACGGCTAATCTCTAATTTACAGGTGAGAATTCACCACAAAATCCACATTATTCGTTTTCCATTAATACATGTAAATGTTTATTTCGGTTTGTAGCATTAAACAATTACTCGTACGTTTGTATTTTATTTTTAATTCCTCGCTTACATACATTGAAATAAATGATTAATTTGCACGTAAATTTTTTTCTTTGCGAAAATGTTTCATCCCTTTCTCATATTAAAACAAAATTATTGATCTCTAATATTAAAATATTTATTTTAAATGCACACACCTGTCTGCACTGACACTATATTCTAGGTAAACAAAATACACACTTATATTCTTTAATTGCATGAAGCTTATTAGAAAAACTGTTATGCAAATTGTAAGCAATTTAATTTGAAATTCTATACCATAATTTGGAAATGGCCAATAAAAACCGTAGAATTTCAGAAAGTTGAAATTCGAATGGTGTTTTATATTTTAAATATATAAATGTGTGTGTAAATATCAATTTGAGTAACTTCTTTATTAATAAAAATCGTAGCAATTATGGCCTTTTCAGACATTCAGCAATTCGCGTGGACATCGAATGGTAGCCTTTCCAGAAGACGAACAACAAATGATAAACAATATAAATTCGGATCATATGTTTGCCGCTACAACTGCTATGGATCAAGATGAAAAGGAAGATGAAACGTCTTATGAGCCCCAGGTGCTTGGCAAAGGCACCAAAGACAATCTAATATTTGAGTGGATTACAACTGATTGGTCGAAATGTTCAGAAACTTGCGGTGGTAATGGATTTCAGATGAGAGCAGCCCGTTGCATTGTTCGATTACATAATACGACACAAGGTGTTGATGATAATTTATGCGACGATGCGGGTTTAGAACATGTTAAAACAATACGAAAGTGTGGTTTTGATGAGTGTCCCAAATGGACCGTATCTGAATGGAGTCCATGCGAAAAATCAAAATGTTTCGCATTAAACAAAGGTACATTAAAAACAACAAAAAATAGAAATCAATATGAATTTTAAAATTTCCGATCTTTAGCAATGCAAAAACGCATCATAAAGTGTCAGATTGGTGGCAATCTCACATTAGATATCGGAAAATGCGAGGAAGCCGAAAGACCAACACACAGACAAGAGTGTATTAATGAGAAATGTGTGGGAAAATGGAAAGTTGGTCCGTGGTCAGATGTAAGTATTTATTAATGCATTTCAAGTGTAAATAATTCACGAAAATTCTCACATGTAAACTTTCCACTTGGGGCTGTTTTATAGTGCAAAGCTGGTTGTGAAATGAAAGGTGTAAAATATCGAATTTTACAATGTGTCTGGTATGGAACGAAAAAACCAGCAGGCACAGCATGTAAGGATATTATACGCCCGCCTGTTATGAAAACTTGTATTGGACCACCTTGTAGTTCTGCTGGTAAATTGACATCATTCTTCAAATTTATCTATATATATATATACACGATCTTGTTGGTTTTCTAGGTACAGATTGCAGGGATCATTCAATGTTTTGTCCGAATGTGAATGCTTTAAATATGTGTAAAATAATGAGATATCAACAACAGTGTTGTCAAACATGCAAAGAATAATATTTTATTTTGTAAACTATGTATATTATTAAATATATTAGTTGGTGCAAAAAAAAACTACAATAAAAAGTGTATGTGGAAAACTTAAAGTGAAACATAAAAGACATTCGCAAAAACATTCCATAATTATACTGTTCTCCTGTAATCTAATTAAATAAATGATGCTGCACTTAGCAATAGTAGAATTAAATAAACTGCTCTACAAAGCAGTATTTATTATATTATTTTTCTTTGTTGCTTCAATATATTTATTAAACATAAAAAAAATTCAACCTAGTATTAATTATTTATTGAAAACTTATGGATTTTTTAAAATGTGTTTAATTTTATATTGAAGCAATATAATTCAAGACTGATTGTACTTTTTGAGTTCGATGATGTTCATTTTTAGGTACAAATATTATTTTAAGTGTTAAACGTAACATTCCGAACAAATAAATGTGGACCTACAATGGATTAAGTATAGAATTTTTTTAACGTTGAAATAAAATCATATTCCATGTTACCAAAACTCTACAAATTTTTTCATTTTAAATTGCAATTCCTTGTATTTAAGTGTACATACCTAGAATTACTCGTATATTGAAATTTGAAATGTCCTTTTCAAAAATAAAAATTTCATTTATAATTACAGGATTTACAGGATAATAAATTACAAAAGTATGACTTATTTTTAAATATATCATTTTAAAGTGGAATCTTTATATCAAAAAAACTATTACTGCCGGTAAATGAACAAAAATACCTAATTTATTCTCCTGTAAAAATTGTTTAGTTTTCATTACAGATAATAAATATTATACTCGTATTAATTATATTACCTAAACGAAAATTGGATTTATTGGTAAAAATAATAACGTTTGATGCATTTACCCGAACAAATAATATTAACAAAAATGTCCTACTAGTAAAATAAAATGCCTATTTTGTTGTATGTTAGAGAAAATAATGTAGATAAAATAGAATAAACGTTTTGTTGTAACTATTAAATAATAGTTGCTTAAATTTATGTATAAAGATACAGACTTTAGAAAACAATTTCACCGATTATATAAATTATGTAAATTGTATAAAACAAAATTATAAAAAACACTTTAAAATAACTAAAATTATAGTCAAATATTGTTAAATAACTATATTATTATTGCCTAAAAAGAAACTTAAGCTTACGTTAAAATGAAATGAGAAATAAAAACACTTAAATGTTGTAAAAAAATGTCAATATAATATAATAGGCACTCATGAGAATGTTTAAAACATTACTTATTTGTGCAAAATTTCCCAAATATAATGAAAATCTCTACCTATATTATATTTAAAAAAAATCTACGATAAAATAAATTTGAATAATTTAATTTTTTACATTTACCGAATATTCTAGTTTACATTGAATTATAATTACTGTAATTATGTTAAAATTTGTAATTATTTATTGTTTAAATAAATACAATAAAATCATAGTGACAATATTTCAATTTTCCACTAAACATGAAAAAATTTCTGTTCCTCAATGGATATATACGTAAATAGAAAAAACGGCAACATTAATGTGTCCATTGACCAATTTGAAAATAATTTTCAAAAGTGTACAAACACGTGTGATACGAATTACATAAAACATGTAAACCGTTTGGATTATCTTGTATCAAAAATTGATGATGGTATATCAAATATAAAGGGATCAATAAAAAATATTAAAAAGCGTTTTGAAACATTCGAAGACAGACTTGGTAAACATAAAAAATTGTACAATGATTGCTATCAGTTAACTCAAGAAGGAACTCGTTTTTCTGAAAATTTGAAGTGGCTTTCCGAAAAAGTTGATAATGCATTAAACACTCATGAAGCGCATTTGGCTTCTACAGAACGTTTCATAAATGAAATGTGCCCAAAAACGTATAAGTGCTTATATGAGGACGATTAATTTTCAAAATTTATTTCAAAAATTTTGTAATTTTGTATTTTTATCAAATGTACTAGTAATTGTGAATATAATATTGTTAACAAATTTTAAAATTCCTGGCAATTAAATCCCATTTATTCAACAATTCATCTTCTGGAATAGTTAACAGTTTGTTAAAAATATTCCACCCCTGTACCGATGTAGATAAAATGTACGTATTTTCAGGATCTTGCAAACTAGAATATGCTCCCATTACTAAAGATTGACAAAGTCTTGCTTGAATACAAATCTAATAAACAAACTCTTTAGAATCTGTATAAAAACAGTTCCATTCTGTTTATACCTTTAACAAATTAAATTCGTCTTGAGGTAAATTCCGTACAGATTTGTATCCAGCAAGCACGTATCCTCCTACATCAACATCTTTGCCTTCTATAATCATATAAGTCATAGCAATGGCTAATTCGAACAAATAGCAGCTATATTGGCTGTCCCCAAAATCGATTACACCCTTCACATTCCATTCCCCAGTATTATCTTGTTCTACAAGAATATTTTGTTCATTAAAATCCCCATGAATCATACCGCATTCAAAATTTGTGGCTATTTTTAATACACGCTGTGAAAATTCATCAATAACTTTCTTCACCAGTTCTTTACGTTTATTATCTGTAATTGCATGAACGAATTGTTGTAATTGTGGTACATTCTCCATCATCCATATAGTTTTATGAGTTTTGAAAATTGGTTGATGAAAATTCTTTAAAACAAAGTTGTAAAATTAATTTCATTTATTAAGTATTATAGTGTCTTTTTTTATCAAAATAATTACTTTAAGGGCATTATTTATTTCTCCCAAAAACTTTCCAGCTTGGTAAAATATTTTTGGCGTGCATTGTATTTGATGTAAAATGAGACCATTTATATATTCCAAAAGACGTACAATATGTTTACCACTTTTTAAATTTACAAATGCGAAGAATTCCCCAGTTTTATTAGCAATCGGAATTGGACAATTTACGCCATGTTTTCCTTGAAAAAATGTATTAATTTAAATTTTTGAAAATAAAAAAGACTTACTTAATTCAAAGTGGAGTTTACTTTGTGCGTCAAATAATTCGGGCTTTTTAGAATCAAGTGTATTAACTATTTTGAACACAAACTCTTTATTGATATTATTTATATTTACTGTAATACGATAATTCTTATCATCATATCCATTTAATTCCTTAACATTTTCAACTTTTAGATCATATAAATCGTAAACTAAATTACTAACTTCCTCTAAATTGATTATCGGTTTAATAGAAACTCCTGGTTCAAGTAACTCCATAATTTTAAAACTAAACCTTTTTGCACATACAAAATATTATAACACAGTGTCGCCAATGAGTGCCAATCTTTGTTAAATTAAGTATAATTTTGATTCAATTGTTAAAATAGATAAGTACATAATTCAATTCAATTTAAGTGATAAAGCTGAACTGTATATAAACAGTTTATTATCAGTATGGAACATTTTAACTAGATAATTGAGGTAAATAAACTAAGTACTAGTAATTTGATATGAAAATGTAATTTTAAAATCGCCCGCGGTTTATTGATCACCTTGGTTACCCCCAAAAACAACCCTTCTTTCAAACTATTCAAATTGATTCAAATAATAATGAACATGAATGGCATTCAATACAAACAATACAAACCGCAATATGAACTTGTACGTTAGCAAAGACAAAACTCAATCAAACCACATAAATAAGAAATGTTTTAATGTAATATCACCAAACCGAGAAGGGTTCAACATAAATTTAATTATAAAGTTTTTAATCATAGTTAAAGTTATAAATTTCCAGATTAATTTTACGTATACAAAGTGAGGAACGTTTTCTATATGCAACATTCAACTACTGCAATAATATATTAGCTTGTTCTAACACGGAGGGATGTATTTTTCTAATTAGTTTACATGATAGTAAATTTTGGCATATACCGTGCCAGTTAAAAAATTCGCTGATTAAATTTTCAATGTTCCACGATTCCGATTTATTGGTATGTTTGAATGGTGGACGAATTTTATGATAAACTTTTATAGTTGCCAAATGAATATTTTATTTATTGCACAATTATTTATTATAAACTTAATAATTAAATCACATTCAAACTCATACACGTGCTATATGTATTGTTAATTGCATACATTATTTTATTACAGTATTACAAAAATAGAAAAATAAAATATACTAAATTGTAACTGACATAAGTCATTTCACCAAAAACAAAACAAATAAAAATGTCACTAACTCCAACACCTCTTCTCAATTTAATATTTTCATTTTTCTTCCACAACTCCTGATTCTCCTATTAATTTCTTCATTCTTACACCATTTAGTGGCTTTGTCAAAAAGTCCGCCAACATATCTTCAGAGGCACAATAAATATACTTCACTTCTTCATTTTTATGTAAATTTTTAACGAAGTTATATTTGATATCCACATGCTTTGTAGCATCTGTTACCTTTTCTTCATTCAATGATTTTAAACAAGATTGATTATCCTCATAAATTATTATTTCTTTTATTTCTTTTCCAAAATCACTTATTAAACCTTTTAAAAATATTGCCTCTTTACTTGTTTCGCATAATGCTATAAATTCAGCTTCCTTGGTTGACAATGCCACGCATTCTTGCTTCTTGCACCTCCAATTAATTAAAGCATTATTATACTTAAATAAATAACCACTATTTGATTTTCGAGTTGTACAATCTTCCCCAAAATCGGCATCCGAAAAACCATATAGTATTTTCTCATCATCTTCAATATTAAATTTTATTTCATAATTTGCTGTTCCCTTCAAATATCTAAGTAATCGTTTTAATTCTCTCCATTCCAGTTTTGTAGGATCACTAACACGCCTGGCTAAAATTGAAGTTGCAACCGATATGTCAGGTCTTGAATTCACTGATAAATATAACAACATTCCAACAATCTTTCTGTATAAATCATTTAACTCAAATGGTTCGTGATTCTTCTTTAACTCTTTATAGTATCCCACATCGATAGGTATTTTTGACGTTTTTGAATTTTCCATTTTATTTTCTATTAATATCTTGTTTATATATTCCTTCTGGTTAATAGAGAACATTCCATATTCATCTCTTTTTACTTGAATTCCAAGATAATTCTTTATAGGTCCTAAACATTTTATTTTGAATTTATTACCAATTTTGTTTCCAATTTCTTCAATGGTTTTTATATTTTTACTTGCTATTAATATATCGTCGACATATATCAATATATACACTAATTCATTGCTTTGATTTCTTTTATACAAACATTGATCATAATTTCCTTTAGTAAATCCAATTTCTTGTAAATATTTATCAATGGTTAAATTCCATATTCTTGCTGACTGTTTGAGCCCATAAATACCTTTATTTAATTTGCATACAAAATTA